>JALIZH010018591.1:0-280000 GCA_030522465.1 Rhipicephalus appendiculatus
CTGCTCGTATTCCGTTTACCGACATCACTTCTATGACCTAAATAACGTTACTGGAGTGTTAGGTGCCCAAGGCATAAAACGCTTTTGTGTTAAACGAGTCATCAGCATGTATGTTCTCTCTTGCATGCTCACGCCGCTTGCACTTTGCACGCTCTTTCCGTTGTGTCGTACGTGGCTCCCGCGTTACACCACAACTTCGGAAGCAGCACAAGCCCTCGGCATTATTGATACAAGCCCTAAACTTTTGCATAAGTATGAAACATGTGCTGCTTCATATTGAACAGCGCAAAAAACGAGACAAGGAAGACACCGCACAACACACAGCGCTCATGTTGTGCGGTCTTTTCTTTGTGTCTTGTTTTTTGCGCTGTTCAATATGAACCCCAACCAACTAGCCCAACTCTCCCTTTATGTGCTGCTTTGCTTTGTATCATCTTGAAAATTCGCTTTGAACAGCGCAGCTGTTTCAGCCGGTCGTAACCTGTCCATCGCTGGCAAAAAGCTCCACGCAGCGATGATTTAAACTTGCATTGCCTAGCCACCACCGGCGCAGGTGCGCCCAGCTTCGCGTATGTGCAGCGTTTCGCATATGCTTCGCCGGACCCTGACACGGCTCCGCCGCCAGCTGTCTCTTTCTGCGCATGCGCCGTGATGTCGTCATGGCGCAGCGGCATCCACCTCGTTTGCCGCCCATCAGCCGCCTGTACATTACTAGAGCCCTCTTCCCCGCGACTCCGCCAACAGCTGCGCACCACAGCGCATGCGCACGGCCCACGTGCGCTCGGCTCCTTTGCCTCGCCTCGACACGGCTTGCGCTCGCTCTGTGACACCCAACCTCTTCGGCCACGCCATTCGATCAGCTGCGCTCTGCCTTTAGTCTTGCACCGCTAGTGCAAGCTAGACACGGCGGTTTTAAAGCGAAAGCTTTACTGGCCCAGTCGAACGAGTTTCGCTGTGTTTGTCCGCGTGGCTTGAAATTAATGGTATTTTCTACTGGTCGCCTCCATTCTACGACTCACAGGTGCACGGACACGGCGTTGCCCGAATTCGGAAACAGAGCATTACTCAAGGTCTATCCAAATAGGTCGCGAAACTTCGGGCGAAAAGCGGTTCAGAAGTTATTGCCAGCGACATCAGCATGGGGAGTTATGGGATCTGCGATTGAAGCGCGACTATGTTTGGAGGGAACAAACACTAATAGTGAAAAACCAGGTTTTATTCAAAGGCGAAACAATCGCTATGTTTAACAAATGACATTTATTTCCCCAACAATATTATGTAGGTGCAATGAGCAAAAAATGTACGACAGTATTTTGTGATTACGAAAAAAAATTTTTTTTCTAGCGCCCTCTGTGCACGCCATTATTACTTAGTGCAGCCCTTGCGCTGCATGGAAAGGCACGCTCGTAAAATTCGTCTGTGATGACACACCCCTCACGTGTTTTAGTGTTCCGCACTTGCTTGCGTTCTCTGAATGAATGTAGTGAAAATTTAAGTTGTGCTGTGCGCGAAGTTGTGACGTGCGTTTCATCGTTGGTGAACGTCTTGAGCACAGTGCCCAACGGGCAGCGCGACGATGCGGATAACATTTAATGCCGAGTGCTTGCCTCGGTACCTGCGGAAACGATGTGCTGGGCGAGGATGAAGCAGCAACACACGTATTCCTGGCGACCCATGTCTTCCAGATAAGAAGCAAGGGCAACGGTTCGGAGGACTGCTCACTGGACTTTCATGCATCGGTATTTCTGCGTCCCGGTTTCCTTCTTGAATACGCAGTGCCTGCTATTATTCGTGCTATCGGGGAGCAGATCACTAAGTTATTTATCGCGCTACAATTCGCATACCTGTATTCGCGTAAGAAACGGTAATTTATCGGAGCATGAGAAAACAACAATGCGCATGTAGTGTCCGCACACTTCTTTTGCTTATTCACTTGGTGCTCATTGCGTGCAGTGTAATCAAGTCGAGTTATTGTGACCATTGAATAAAACTGAAATGTCATAATTTTGGCGTGACTTGGCGTCATTTCTTCTTGTTAGAACTGAAGAACACAAGCAATGTGCGCGCTAAAGAACCTGCGTATGTGCGAAGCAAATAAGCAACGCTGCAAATGTGAAAGGTACGCTGCTGCTTGCTTTAATGCATCTGCGGAAGATGCCACCAACGCCGAATGAAAGTTCCAAGAATGTTTCCAAGTGAAACCGAGGAAAATTGAACGGTAGTACACTTAAACATCACTGTCTAGTCATCAGTCGATAATAGTTTAGCTGGCATTGACTTCAAGCGCACTCGTGGAGGACTCGCCGGCGATAGCCTTAGCGCGAGTCCTTAGCGATCAGGGGCCTACGAAAAATAATTTGAGATCCAATTTCGCGCTAGTGCCAACAAAATGACGTCACTTCTTTAGCAGCTATTGCGTCACATCCGCTTTATTTTTTGTTCCGCCGGAAGTGTTCCCTCCTCACACAGATGGTGCTAAGCCCCATGAGCAGCTGATAAGCCGCCATTTTCTGAACGTATGGGCTTCTATGAGCTTCGCTACCAGCTACATTTACCTTGCATTACTTCGCGAGCCAAACGGGACGCCCGCTCGCGGAGGGAGACGGCGCATTCGGAACCACTTGACTACAGCGAAAATCCTGTTGCTAGTTCAATCCGCGTTGAAGCGTAGCCAAAGCTCCCGACGCTGTTCGCGGGCCCTCTTGTTCACCTAGGTTACCGCGGCGTTTTGAACACGTGACCGGAAGCGCTCACACTACGCTGTCGAGAAGGCACGGAGCAGGTCAGAGCGCTCGAATAAAAACGAGAGCCATCGAAAAGAACCCGCCGAACGTAAAGCGCGCTCTCCCTTTCAGCCAGCTGAACACAATGCCGCTCGTGAGAGCGCTGTAGAGCGCTCCGGAAACGACCAGGCGATGATGGCAGAAGAGCGGGTACCGCGAGACAAGCCACGCTCCGCCCCTGCTTTGACCGCTGCACCCTGGCCAGGCGTGTTCACGTGACTAACCACGTGACTCGCCGCTCTCTCCTCCATGCTTGCAATGCTCTGCGCCAAGCCGGGCTGCGTATTTTGAATAGCTGGTGCGGCAGTAAGCGAGAGAGAGAAAAGAAAGAGAGCGAGGAGTGAGCCAGCGGCTCAGTCTTGAGTCACGTGCCTGGGCGCGCGCGCACATTTACAAACGCACGCATGCACGGAGGAATGCACGGAAGTCTCTACGGCTGTTCCATCGCACGGAAGCACCCACGCCTCGCCGCACACTTTCTCTACCTTTCCTTACTAAGTGCACAATATTATGGCAGCATTGAATCACAAACACAGTGTCGTGCCTTTCGATACGAATAAGCGAGCATGCAGCATGTCTGTCCTGTAAGTAAATAATCTACATGTGTTTCACAACCCGCAGTAGCTCCGCTTAAACGTGAACGAGGTGGTCGATGTTGAGGCTAATCTGACCGTTCCTCGTTTAGTAGCACTAGTGTGGCTTCGCAATGATCGTCGATATCGTGAAACGTTATTAGACTTGCCTTTTCGCCACTTGGGAAGGAAACAGGTAACATGCAAGCTTACCGTTTTGGATATCGAGTTTCTCTCGACGATCCACGTCGTATTTGTTGCCTGGCTGTAGCTGGCGAGCAGGGGCGTGGCCAGAATTTTATACGGGGGGGGGCGTACAACCATGCTTTATTTATGTTCATGCGTGCGTTTGCATGTGTGCGTGTATATATAGGCAAGCAAAACTAAAAAATTGCGGGGGGGGGGGGGGGGGTTGAAACCCACCCCAACTTGGCTACGCCCCTGCTGGCGATGCATTCATGCGCGTCACCGTCCGTGCACATGTCGACGCGGAGGCACTTCACGTTGACAGTCGGAACCACTTCCCTCATTGAACCTATCAACAATTTATTGAAACCCCACTCGCACGCGGCCCGTGTGCGGCTGCCCGATCTAAAGAGTACAGCCTTATCCATCCCAGGCAGCGAGGGTGCTTCCGCACGATGGAACAGCCGTAAACACACCTTCGTGCGTGGGTGCGTTGGGGAGTGCGCGCGCGTGTGCCCAGCCACGTGACCCTAAGAGAAGAAGCAGTAGCGCGTGAGCCATACCGGCGGATCCGCTGGCGCCCTCTTCGCTGTCTCTCTTTCCTAGCTCGCGTGCGCTGCGGCACCAGCAATTCAATGTACGCAGCCGAACCAGTGGGCTTCAGTTCAGCCGATGTGCCCAGTGTTGCCAGATTGGGCTATTTGTAGCCAAATTGGGCTACTTAAATTTTCCTTTGGCTACGTTTTAGATGAATCGATCGCTGGACGAGTTAGTAGGTGCTAGTTTATTTCGCGCCAGTTCTTCGTAGTGAGAGTTTTAGATGAATTTTCACATAAAAACAGCGCTAAAGACGGAGGACAAGTAAAAGAAGGACACAGACGGCGGCGCTGAATTTGCTATCTGGCTATTCTTGGCCTACGTTTTTATGAGGATAAGGAACCGTAAAAAAAGTGAGTTTCAAGATTCGCGGTACGTTAGACCGGCTGTCAGTGCAACCTTTTTCTGCTTGTTTCCACACCATCGTCCATGGGTGTGGCGCGATGCACCGGCTTTTGTGCTAGGAAATGATTCCTACGTCCGTTCGTTAAAAGAACACCATGCGAAAATCATCATCATCATCATGTGGTCTGGAAATTCAGGGTGCAGCTCTTAGCCGACGCCGGGCAGCTGCTCCCTTCAAGGCCGATTTTACGTGTGCGCAGTTGGTTCTTTATTCTGTCTGTGCACCATGGTCAGAACCGAATTATGTCAATTTTGTTGTGCACTCTTCGGTCTTATATATGTTTATATATATAGGTGATGATTCATGGAGTTTACGATCCTTAATATTCAAAATGTTATATGACGGACCCTGCCTTGTAAAGCTACAGGCAATTTCATACCTTAGCCACTGGTGCACCATGGCGCATGAGTTGTATTAGACATTTTTTAGGAGCGAAGCTCCTTAGGCTTGCCCGATGTCCGTTGACCCCGTCGTTGTAGCAGCTTCCAGTCGCACCGAAACACAGCTGGTGTTACATATAGCGTATATAGAGTGTTTATAGCGCGCATATAGGTTTAAAATAGACCGTGCATCTGTCTGTCCGTCCGTCTGTCTGTGCTTCTGTCCATTCATGCGTGCGTCCGTCCGTCCATCTGTCCGTCTGTGCTTCTGTCCGTCAGTGCATCCATCAGTTCGTGCGTGCGTCCGTCCATCCATGCACGGACGGACAGACAGATTTCATAAACATTCTTTATATCATTTATCATTTCATCAATGGCGCTTCGCTCCATCGTCGGCATTCACTTCGTGGATCTGCAGCAATTTTTGTGCGTGTGCTTCATCGCTTCTGGAGAATGATTTTGCTAGGGCGTACGCTCGATGCTTGCACATGTGATAATATTTGTGTTTTTCTACTGTAGTCAAACACGTTGTTTGGCCATGTGTTTCATTTTATTAAGTTAGCACCTTTACGCAAATAACAAAAATACGTGACTAGCTTTTTTCTTAAAAGACTCATTTTTGTGATTTCCGACACCAGCAGAAATGACGGCTGTATTTTGGCAACAAGCTACCAAGGAATGTCTGGATGGTTGGCTACTTTCGGGCTATAATATCAGTCCTGCGCCATCTGGCCACACTGGTGGTACCATGGTCGAGCGATGTAAGGAGGGATCGAGGACAATGGCCCAAATGTGCGGAAGTTGTCTGCGTGGTGGCAGCGGCGACGACGGCAAGCTTCGTCGGGTCATGCTGCGGATGTCCTTCGGCTTCTTAATGAGGTGAAGCGGAAACATCAGTACAAGTGCGCAAAGTGGCAGGCTCGAACGAGTGTCTAGCGAGAACTCCGACGAGCTAAATGTCGGGAGAAGGATGCAGATAGGCGACAACGGCGAGCTTTAGGGGCGGCAAAAGACGCATCGCCTTTGACTGCGATGACGACTTAGGAAATTGACGAAACGACAGTACTGAATGCGCGCAGTACGGTACGTCCGACTACCCATATCACTTTGTTGGCAAACAGTGTTTCTGTTTCGAGGGTAAACAAGCATAACTAGAGAGCCTCTCTAGCATAACCAAGTCAACAAGTTTTCTTGCATATGCCGCATACATTTTTGATATAAGAACGACATGGGCACGCTTAACGTCCGTTCTGGAGCAGACTCAGTACCACCTGAGCTCAGCTACGACAGTAGAAATCAAGTTTCACTCATCACCAGATCACCCGGAACAGAAATAATGCACGCTGTGCAGCCAGGAAGTAGTCATCAAATAATTCCTGCAGTAACATTTATTTTACCACCGTGACGCCCCATCTACCTTCAAAATATTGTTACGGTGCGAAGATGTAGATGACGAGTCATAGTTAAACTCCTTTAACTTATCGGCAACACCAGTCGCCAACGCAGGCGTCTGAATTTAAAATTTTTTGTCAACAACTTTTTTACCATTTTAACATCCCGCCATTGTGGACATCGGCACAATATATTCTAATGAAGTGTCACTGAAGACGTTTCTGAATATGGGATTGATTTAACACCGCCCTGCCTGCGCAGGAGCTGTGCCTCTGAGCTGCTCCACATGAGGGCTTAGGATTAATTTGAGACTATTGCTGCTGCCTTCCGATACAGGAAAATAAAAACATAAATAAATAAAACGTCCGTGCGCTCCGGTTGGAATACTAGTCAACGAATCATAGGCCGTAAAAATTAGTCCGATATCACCCTCTGTGACTCTACTCATAGCAATACCTTAAAGCCAGTGTTTTTTTTTTTTCAGACTCCTCGCCTTAGTACCAAATGTAAAATGGAATGCTGCCCTCGTGGTCTCCCAAAAAACTGCCTCATAGTAGATATTCTGGAAGGGATGTCATGCTCCCGTCAAAAGGTTGGATGTTTGGAATGCTTTCTTCACGCTATGATGGTTCAACACAATACCAGCAATGAAAGGAAAATATATTTGCAAGTGTTCCGCAAACATACGCCCATGATGTAAAATCACAGTTGCGCATAATATCACAGACGTCCAATGAGAACATGGCTATTTACAGTTTATTGAAAAGAAAAACACTTTCATGCGCGGCAGTGTACAGTAGAGTAGGATGCGTATTAACAGATTTTTGAATACAGAGAGAATGCGTAAAAAGCAGGAGTCTTGCGTGAACAAACAGAATTATATCACCACGTTCCATCCTCCTCTCAGTGGTTTTGTAACTGTAACTTATCTGACTAATAGCGATTATCAACACTTTAATTTATTAACGTTAAAAAGCTTGTTTTGCAGAAATTCCGGTGTCGGTGTCAGCACCGGCACCGTTGGTTGTAAGCGAAAAATCTGTCCGTGAGGGAAAATTCGCGGCTTTGATGCAAATCAAGAAATACTAAAGAAACTGTTCGGTTCGAGTGGGACCGGGGATGCGAACCGGCGACCCCTCGCCACGTGGCGCGATGCGCTTCACCGCGCGGCCACCATTCATACATCATCTAGAGTACTAACAACGAGCTGTTTCTGTACAACTTTTACTGTTGGTAACATGCACAACTCGGCAGTTCTCCAGCGACTTGACGCAACACCCAGCGATATGGCGCAAACAACAAACGGGCGCACTTTTCCACGGCATCGGCCCGCCGTGTGGCTGTTATATAATACTTATATAAGGCTTCTATGGCCACATGCATGGACATAGAAGCCGCAGGGCATCCTCACTTAGGCTTGCCTTGGGATGGTAAAAGCAGCATGAACTTAAAGCACAGGACGGAAAAGGAACACATATGACGACAAAAGCGCCGACTAACCACTGTTTATTTCCTGCGTTTGCCACATATAAATATACATGAACATCATATAGAAACAGAAAAGGAAAGGTCGACAATAGGTGATATTCATAGAGCATCTCATCGTTTTAGATCGCTTGCAATCAGTACAACGATGACATGCTCTATGAATATCGCCTATTCTCCTTGCCCATTCTGTTTCTAGCTGATGTTCATGTATATTTACATGTGGCAAACGGAGGAAAATAAACAGTTGTTTGTAAGCGCTCGTGTCATCCTATGTATTCCTTCTTCGTCCTGTACTTTACGTTCACGTTGTTCCTACCATCATGATTCACCAAGTTGCCCAGCAAGCTTCACTACTTGCCGTGCGAAATGGTTTATGGGTCCACCAAGAAGCGAAACTGGGCTCGCGAAATGCAAGGCAATACAGACACGGCACGATTACATGACGACGTTCTTTTCGTGAAAGTAATGCTGAAGCGTCCTCCAAGTTTCATTGTTTCCATACACTGAAATCATTTTAAAGAATCACAACTTAATATTACAAAATTTTTACGCAGTATTAGGCCTAGAGTTATACCTGAAAAGTAGTCATTCTTTTGCCTGCTTACAAACATTGCTACTTGACGCCGAGTAGGAAAGTTTCACAAGATTGCAAATATGCTGAAAATAGAGGCTCCATACCATACTTTTTTTTGGCGATTCGCAGAAGCCTTATATAAGTATTATGCAAGAACTTTATATTTCTCCTGAGTGCCCTCCACATTAGAATAGGTAGGATTGTGATTTATTTTTATTTTCATGAAGCTTAGCGAGCAGAAAATAAGCAACTGAAACAAATAGGCACCTAAGGAAGTTCCCCTTTCCTGTCGCTGCACATGAAATTCAAAGCTTGGAAGCTATTGGTTAAAACTTCGACCTGGAAAACATGAGCGGCAGTCTGAAACATGGAAACCCTACACTCCAATATATATTATTGCGATAGCAATTATATGGACACTCTCGGCTGGTTTTCGCCGTCGGCGTTGGCGTCGGCGTCGGCGTCCGCGTCATTTGCCGTATATGTATATGTATCTATATATTATTGCGATAGCAATTATATGGACACTCGCGGCTGGTTTTCGCCGTCGGCGTCATTTGCCGTATATGTATAAGTATATATATAACCGGCCCCACCCGTCGTTCGTGAGCGTGAAAAGACGCGAGGGGGGAGGGGGGGGGGTCCCTCGAGCGACCTTCGATTTTACGAGCGGGGGCGCGCGCGTCATCTCCCCTTCTCGGCGGCCGACAGCGGGCGGGGGGGGGGGGGGGCGACGTTCGATTTTACTAGCGCGGGCGCGCGCGTTATCTCCCCTTCTCGGCGGCCGACAGCGGGGGGGCCGGTGTACCCTTCTACGTGCTGCGCTCTCAACGCGAAGAGAATTCTCTTAAACAAGCGTTTTCTAGAGTTGCGTGAGATCGGATCCAAAAAGAGTTAGCTGCCAGCCTCACTTCGTATAACATTACAATTTTTTTGCTATCGCATTCAATGCTTCACCCTTGCGGTGAAACTGACTTTTTCTTTGAATGCTTTTAATCAAAATGCAACGACATTTTTTTTTTACTTCCACCGGGTCTTGAACAACCAGCAAACATAGATTAAATATGAAAAGTATCATAAGAAATTTGACAACAGGGTATTGACAATATTCGAAAAGTCATTGGTGAGCTCCAGCTGGTTTTGCCGGCTTGAAAAATGCGCAAAGTCCCGTGTCACGCATGGGGATTATAAAAAAAAATCACAGCATATCCACGGAGTGAATGATGATGAGTGGGCGAAGCTCTGGAGATTCATCGGTAAACCGTGAATCTTCCGTGAATTTTCGTCCAATACATCATCAAAGACGTGACAAACACTGTGTGTATATATACAAGAAATTTTATTTATTCGTAAATGGTAGCTAGACGTTGCTTCCGGTCCCCCTTCATTATAACGGCTTTATGGTCGGTGAAATGGAGGGATAGGGGGTTCTTATATGGCTCCGTAGATGATTCCTAGAGGGGAAGAGAGGGGGGTGAAGAGGACGCGCATGCGCTATGGGGATGTGGAACGCCGCTCCGTAGAGTAGAGGATTCCTAGAGGAGAGAAAGGGGACGCCATGGTTTAAAAAGCAGCGCAAAAAGACGGTACACAAAATGAAGGAGGACACAGGACAAGCGCTGAAATAGCAACTGTCGTCTTTATTAAAAGAAAGCGAATAAATACAAGCAGTTTTGCTGCGTGCGCACCCTCTAAGCTGCAGAAATTGTCACGTGTTTTCAAGTAGGCTAATTTCACAATCATGAAGATAGATAGATGGGGCGGAAATGCAAGTATCATGATTTTTCTTGATGTGGAAAGCTTCGATGATTTCAAGTGATCTTTGATCCATGTGCCTGAAGATGACATGTGTACGATCAAACAAAGGTTTACAGCCACATGAGCGACAATGAGAAGACAAATGTGATGTGGGTGTGCCCTTCAATGTGTTGCTGTGTTGGCGGAGCCTCTCGTTAAGGCAGGCGCCAGTCTGTCCTATATAGACTTTTCCACATGTTAATGGGATATTCTAAACAACACCACACACGCACGTTACAAATCGAGTGCGATGCTTAACGGAGCAGACATTCTTTTTTGCTGAACCTGCCATCGTTCATTCTACAGCGGCGCATGCTCTCCCAAGCTTACCGCGAGCGGAGAACACAACATTTACGTCAGAGACTTTTGCAATCTTTTTGAGCCTGTGTGACAATCCATGAACATATGGAACAACAGCGAAATTCTTAGGCTTTTCAGTGGAGCTTGTGGGTTTCCCAGACCGTGCTGCAGATAGCTTCAAAGATTTTAGCAACCTGAGGGAAATACATGATAAGGTTGAACTTGGGAAGCCCGCATTCCGAGAGAAAGGTGGTGAGCATTGGAGAGGAGGAGGGGGGCGCGCATGCTCTGGAGGGGTGTAGGACGCGGGCGCGGCTCCGTACAGTAGAGGATTCCTAGAGGAGAGAAAGGCGGTGAGCTTTGGAGAGAAGTGGAGGGGACGCCCATGCCCTGGAGGGAGGGAAAGGGAGTGAGCGTTGGAGATGAGAGAGAGGGGACGCCCGCGCCGCTCCATACAGTATAGGATTGCTAGAGGAGAGAAAGGGGGTGAGCGTTGGAGAGCAGAGAGAGGTGGAGGGGACGCGCATGCACTGGAGGGGTGTAGGACGCGGGCGCCGCTCCGTATAGTAGAGGATTGCTAGAGGAGGGAAAGGGGGTGAGCGTAGGAGAGAAGAGAGAGGGGACGCGCACGCCGCTCGGTACAGTAGAGGATTGCTAGTGGAGAGAAAGGGGGTGAGCGTTGGAGAGGAGAGAGAGGTGGAGGGGACGCGCATGCACTGGAGGGGTGTAGGACGCGGGCGCCGCTCCGTATAGTAGAGGATTCCTAGAGGAGGGAAAGGGGGTGAGCGTTGGAGAGGACAGAGAGGTGGAGAGGACGCGCATGCACTGGAGGGGTGTAGGACGCGGGCGCCGCTTTGTATAGTAGATGATTGCTAGAGGAGGGAAAGGGGGTGAGCGTTGGAGAGGACAGAGAGGTGGAGAGGACGCGCATGCTCTGGAGGGGTGTAGGACGCGGGCGCGGCTCCGTACAGTAGAGGATTCCTAGAGGAGAGAAAGGCGGTGAGCGTTGGAGAGGACGCGCATGCACTGGAGGGGTGTAGGACGCGGGCGCCGCTCCGTATAGTAGAGGATTCCTAGAGGAGGGAAAGGGGGGGTGAGCGTTGGAGAGGACGCGCATGCTCTGGAGGGGAGTAGGACGCGGGCGCCGCTCCGTATCGTAGAGGATTGCTAGAGGAGGGAAAGGGGGTGAGCGTTGGAGAGGACAGAGAGGTGGAGAGGACGCGCATGCTCTGGAGGGGTGTAGGACGCGGGCGCGGCTCCGTACAGTAGAGGATTCCTAGAGGAGAGAAAGGCGGTGAGCTTTGGAGAGAAGAGAGAAGTGGAGGGGACGCCCATGCCCTGGAGGGAGGGAAAGGGGGGTGAGCGTAGGAGAGAAGACAGAGGGGACGCCCGCGCCGCTCCATACAATATAGGATTGCTAGAGGAGAGAAAGGGGGTGAGCGTTGGAGGGGGAGTGAGAGGTGGAGGGGACCTGCATGCTCTTGAGGGCTGTAGGACGCGGGCGCCGCTCCGTACAGTAGAGGATTGCTAGAGGAGAGAAAGGGGGGTGAGCGTTGGAGAGCAGAGAGAGGTGGAGGGGACGCGCATGCACTGGAGGGGTGTAGGACGCGGGCGCCGCTCCGTATAGTAGAGGATTGCTAGAGGAGGGAAAGGGGGTGAGCGTAGGAGAGAAGAGAGAGGGGACGCGCACGCCGCTCGGTACAGTAGAGGATTGCTAGTGGAGAGAAAGGGGGTGAGCGTTGGAGAGGAGAGAGAGGTGGAGGGGACGCGCATGCTCTGGAGGGGAGTAGGACGCGGGCGCCGCTCCGTACAGTAGATGATTACTAGAAGAGGGAAGGAGGGTGAGCGTTGGAGAGGGGGAAGGGACGCGCATGCGCTGTGGGGTTGTGGGATGCGGAAGGAGGGATGGACTAAGCCCGCGCAAGCACATTCAAGCAAGATCAAGGAATGGAGCCAACCTGGGCGACAGACACCACCTGCCTAGCCATTTTTAAGCTGCCCCTCTCTGCTCTCGGCCATGACTCTAGTGACTGTAGTGGTGGTGGACGGCCTTATTGTACTACAGTGTTCTGCGTGACATAGATGGCCACACCGCCCGCGGGTCGCTCTGCTTCCTCGGTGCACACGATGGGAACTAGAGGTGGTGTGGAACGCCCTTATTCTTCATGGTCGTCAGCGTCATCGTGATCGTTATCACGTTTGGCTACGACGGACGGCGCCGGAGAAGCTTACGCCCTAAGGAGCTTCGCCCCTAAAATATTTCTCATGAATGCGAACCACTGACTCAAGCCTAATTAACCCATTAAGGCCCACGGAAAAAGTACTGGTTCGATTTTATTGACATTTAGCATATTTAATTAACCACAATAGACAATCACACGTGTAAATTTTCATAGAGTTACCTGTATTTCTTCCGGAGTTATGATAGTGTACTTTAAAAAGTACGCTGGGCCTTCGAGATAGCAACGAGCAAGGTGACTTGATGCAAGAATGCCGAGTACGCTGGGCCCTTGCCGAACGAATAACCAAGTTATCTTGGCCCATGCAACTTAATCAAGGACCAGTGCTTTAGGGAAAGTGTAGCGTCACGCTTTTCGCAACACCATTTGTATGTATTTTGGCAGAATTCAACTGTTTTGCCAGTTTCTTGTGAAAATGTCCGAATGGATAGAGGGTAATGGCAAGCGCAGTGCACGCTGGAGATCTTTGATACTTCTTTTGGGTACAACAAGGCGCAGTCAATATTTTGCTATTATGTGACTAAAGGACAATAGTCAACGCGTAGAGGCTCTGCTAAAACTTCCAGTGTGGTAGCAGACCCTTTATGTGTAGTCTGCGGCTATTTCGATCATCTGGGTAAATAGGGGCTGGTACCAGTTTTAGATGTGAAGCATCTTATGGCGAAGCTTAATCCGGTGGTGGTGGTGGTGGTGGTGGTGGTGTGCCGCGTGCCCACCCTTAGTGCGCATGCGCAAACAGTTAAAGAAAACATAAAAATAAAAAACCTCCTCTCCCCCCTCCCTCTCCTCTAGGCATCCCTCCCCACGGCAACCACACCCTCACTGCGCATGCGCCTCCCTTCCTCTCTCCCCTCTTACACTCCCCCCTCTCTCCATCCCTGCCCGCGGCGTCTAAACTCCCCCCTGCGCATGCGCGTCTCCCCTCTCTCTCCTCTCCTACGCTCCCCCCCTCTCTCCTCTACGCATCCCTGCCCACGGCGTTCACACTCCCCACTGCGCATGCGTGTCACCCCCCTTTCTCTCCTCTCCTCCGCTTCCCCCTCTCTCGCCTCGCGACGCCGACGCAGGCAGCGTCTGCTAGCGAGTTTCTTGGTTGAAAAAACCGACTGCTCGCGCTGCACAACCGTTCACTGGCCATCCCGTATATATGGCAATGGATCTTGACCTCCAAGGTGGTGCCGGTGGAAGATTTCGCCTGTGCGTTGTTGAACAATAAAAATTCGCAGCGTGCGCGTTAACTAAAAGCGGAGTGCGGGTCTCTGTGTCCAGTCGGAGTCTTCTGTCTCTCATTGCCCATTAGCAGCGATTGGCATGTTCCAGTAGGAAACACTGTTCCATCACTGCCTGCTTTGCGCCTCCCCAGTTTTCTCTCCTGCGCAACGCTGCGATGAGCGCCAGCGTCAACGCCGCCGCCAGTGTAAGCGTTAGCGCCCGCTGCTTCACATCTACACATGGTTCCCTTTAGCGGGAGATGGTGTAATTTTTTTTGTCAGGGAGGAAAATTCTCTAGTCATTCGCAGCTAGATCGTAGAGCTCAAACCCCATCATGACATTGTTACTGCGGATGAAAAAGGAAGAAAGTGGCACTACGTTTTTTTTTTCTTTTCCGTGAATGGCCACCACGATATAGAGCATAGTGACTCAACTGTGTAGTCTTTCTTCAGCATAGCAACTATGCTGTTGTCTTTGCCATTTTCGAAACAAAGCTGCTTTTCTGTGTCTAAACAGAAGTTATCTTACCCACGTTCCTTTCGTTCCATGTTTTTTTGTCGTTACCAGAGAACATCCATTCCTACCGTCGTCATTCCCCTCCTCCTCCTAAGTTCCCATGTTAGGGTCAGAATCGATAATTAAAACATCAAGAGGCTCTCGTATATTCACAGCGACATCTTTCGCAGCCTATGAGTCTGAGGTAACCGAAAAAACGGCCTTCATAACAAAAAATGCCTGTTCAATCTATGATGCAACGCACAACAAGAGTTACATGTATGCTCCCACGAAGTCCCAGTGTACTAAATAAAGTACAGCAACATGTGATTGCTCCTCACAGCGAAACTATGCACTCTATAGGCTTCTCGCGCTTTGCAGGGATTGAACTGCTCTTCCTGAAGCAGAAGCAGTCAGTTTTTTCAACATATAAAATGTAAAACTTGAAATTAATTTAGAAAAAGTAGTACTGACCACGTGCCTTTACCAGGCTCTCATTTTCCTATAGTTTGACGACTCATAAAACAGAAAAAGTACAACCGAGTCAATATTCCAAATTAGGATTATCTTGCTGCAACCTTTGGCATCAGAAATTCTGATGGGCAAGATCAGAATATTCTGTTTTGTATTTTCTACTCCCGAAAAAGGAAGTGTACTTTATAAAGTACAGTGGGCCCTAATGGGTTAAGTTTACCCGTTCCTTCACTCAAGGGTCCTTACAGGCATATACAAATGTTCAAGGTTTCAAGGCCTTTACCAGAAGATGCAAATCTTTGCAGATGTGGCTAGTTGAGATTATTGTTGTTTTCCAGTTGGTAAATCATATTTTGAATTTCTATTGCGTTTTTATCCCAGGTCAGACAAAACTGGAGTTGCACAAATGGGTGAGATCTGCATATATAAGTCATGATAATTTTAGGGGCGAAGCACTATAGCGTCTACGCTTGTCGGCGTGTCATGTAGTAATCGTCATGTCGTCATGGTCCCTCATAAACTGCAAGAGAGAGAGTGGGCTGCATTGAATAGAGAGGGAGAACATTACCATCGAAGGGAGCTTTGCGACACCTCGCGTTGCGTGAGTTTCGTCGCAAACTCATGTAATGAAAAAAAAGAACGAAATAACGTAAACCCTGCAGCTCGCCACCGGTGCACTAACAATGATGAAGGCAACACTTAGCCCAACAATTAGCCCACGACGTTAGTGCAGCTGAAACACCCTTCCCTACATGCTGTAAGGAACTGAAACCGGGCATGTAGGGTAGAACAAGAGGTGGAAGAAGCATCTAAGGGTAAGCTGCATTCCGCCGAATTTTAGGACGACCTTATTGGAGCGGAAACACCATTCTCTACATGCCCGGTTTCAGGCTTGGCCCACCAATGCCTCATCAGAGAAATCTCCCTCAAAGGACCAACTGCTTCGCCCCTCCCCAGGTTTCACGTTAGTGGAACATAAACACCATTCCCTACGTCCTTCCCTATTCCCAAGTTTTTTTTCTTTTCCTTGATGGTTAATTTGCATTAACGCCCACTGTTCGGCCATTCCTGTCTAAATGGTCTATCGCGGTACTTAATACCTTACCTTAACCGCCAGCTGCGTTACATCCAAGCGATGTCAGATATGAGGAAACCTAATGCCAAGCAATTTCATACAATAAATAAATCAATGCGAAATCATATTTCTACACCTTAAGGAAAAGCTAAGACAGGTTGACCAAAATAAGTAATATAACACCAGTTATCCTGTGTACTTATTTGCTTCAATGGTGTCTGCGTGCGTGTGCGTCCGTGTGTGTTCTAGAGTCATCTGGCTTGATTCACTGTGTACAGGCTCAGTAATGCGCATGAAGGTACAAACGCAAAAGGCTATAATATGACGTTGTTTTATTCACAGCAGTTTCTTACAGGTTCTGCTCTTTCAAACGCTGACCTATACTAGTGGGCAGCACTGAAGTTAGAGTGACCGTGATCTATCACTCATGCTTGCTTATTTTGTGACTGTCCATAGATATATATCGGTTATAAATTGATAAAATCTTATGTGTCTCTTCGATCGTGCATTCCTTCATTGCAACAGGCTGCCTTAAGTCCCCACTCTGCGTAAATTATTTTATGTTAATACTTGTTTGCATGCCAAGATACTTCTTGCTGAGTAAATATGCGAAGAGAATATCAATTTTTTTTCTCGTCTTCCAGACGTGTAGAAGAGGAGTCTGTGGATTTCACGTATGGCCAAAATTCGATTAAACCTTCTTGTGAGACTTTCATGGGGTTTTCCAATCCGCACAGCCAAAACTGGCATTTACTTTTTTTTTGTTGGCGCGGTAAAATATCAACACTAAAAGCAACATTTTCCGTTGATTGTTGAATAAATGCTTATTTTTCTGAGTCATTGTTTCACTCTTAATTAAGTCCCCTATGACGTCCGGTATATAAGCGGACATAAACGGCACATTTTCATTTTAGCGCAAAGTTCCGCACATAAAGCGGACTTTCACACTTTGTTATGCGTGACAAGCTCGTCGCGACAGCACGGGCCCGCCAAGGTATATGTAAACTGGTAGCGTAACTTCCATAGAAGCCCATGTATCCAGTAGTTGGCGGCTCGTTGCCCCTGTCGCCATCTACGTATGGAGGGGACAACTAACAGCAAAAAAAAGTCATAAAATATGACGTCACAACCGGAAGCGGTAGCGACGTTGTGAATTTGCCCTACACGCCGCGAAATTGAAATATTTCTTAATTGCTGACCTTATACATGTCTTTTGATAAATTCGCGATTTTATTGCGCCTTTATGGCTCGTCAATTGCGTGCGCGAGAGAAAAGGAAGACCAACAAGAAAGATTGAGGAAGCAAGGTTGTTTTATTAGCCAAAAAGTGTACTTGCAATATACACCAAAATACTTTGCAAATGAAAAAAAATATGATACAGTGGCTCAAGAGCACAATACTTAGAAAACTCAGGTTGCCCAACCGAGGAAAACTACTGGAGCGAAACAGCAGCCTGGGAGTATCACTTGGACGAGCTTAGAGTACACCGTTTCATCACGAAAGGCGAACGCACACGGGCCGCGTGTCACCGAAAGCAGTCTGCAGTCACTGGAGCCCTTAACTACACATTCCGTGAGCTAGTTCAGCTTCTCTGAAGTATAGCGCCAGTAAACAACACATAAGCAAATAAATAACCTACGGAAGACACGCACGAAACCACCGCGCAAAAGTGAGCGAAGCGTGGTTGACCCGACAATGCGCCGAACTAAACACACGCCCACATCAGCCGACATCCCACGTTGGAGACTGCCTGCATACGCCACCTTTTACGGGGGGCGTATGCAGGCAGTCTGCAACGCCCCCATAAAAGCCGTATAGTAAAATTCTAATCTACTGTGACGCACATAAAATTTGGAGCATTCGAAAAAAATATTCCCTTGAGTTTTTCGTTTTCGTTATTTGTCCCCTCCCCACCTAGTCGCGCTTCAATCGTACAGCGGGCGTTGATGTCTGTGGCGATATGTTCTCGACCACCTTTCGTTCCAAGTTTCGCGACCGATATAATTTGACCATGGGCCCGCTATTCGCCTCGTGTGCGACCGATGGCGGCGCTGCGAACAGCGCTCCGGTGACGCAAGGGCGGGGATTCGGCTTTTGTCGTCTGCTACGCTCTGGCTAAAACAGCAGCATTTTCGTTATAGTTTGCTCGTGTCGCACGGCGTTCCTCGACTACTAGCTGCATTTTCTTCTAATGATATTTCTTGAGATTACTGCTAGCATTACAGGAGGTTAAGAAACGTTAACATTTAACATATCTTCTGTGTACCCACAGCCATCGCGGTCAGGTTCATGCCCCCGAGTTCGTAGCGTAACTCACTGGGCTGGATGGCGTTGAAATAGCTTACGTGAAAGCACGAACGCCCCCGCCAAGTGAGTTAAAA
Organism: Rhipicephalus appendiculatus; assembly: GCA_030522465.1. Classification (NCBI taxonomy): domain Eukaryota; kingdom Metazoa; phylum Arthropoda; class Arachnida; order Ixodida; family Ixodidae; genus Rhipicephalus; species Rhipicephalus appendiculatus. The sequence continues at coordinate 18,353 of JALIZH010018591.1, forward strand.
AGAATCTACGCTGCTTTGAAATTGAAGCGCGATCAATTTTGCGGCTTATTGGCAAAAATTAGCGTTGTGTAAACAGACTTGAGATGAACGAAAATTCACGCTCCACTCCCAATTGTAGTCATGTGGACTTGTGCAGACACGACAGCCGACAGAATGAAATCGATAACTTCATCGACCAGCGGGTTGCGGCGGACCACTAGCACAGATTGGGCGAGCTGGATGCAAATAAGATAGCTCGGAATGAAACGCCAGCAGTGGTGCGCGTGGTACAGTTCGACCCTTATGGTTAGAGATAGATACGCTCATGAGCCACATTCGTGTTTTCGATCGCGCTGTGCTGCCTAATCGACTGTGCGCGCCTGTCAATGGTGATGACAGGATGGCGCGCACTATATTTCTAATATTATGCAAAGCGATCCGCTGCAGTGTTCGCGTTTCATTTGACACCGATAGTACAGCTTGGTAAACATTAGGAAAAATCGGCGAATGTGTCCAGGAAGGGGAGAAAGAGAGCTCTTTCCCACCATTCTTTTGGCACCTGTGGCTGATTATTGCTATTCTTTACCGAGCTGTAACAAGATTGAATATTTTAAGGTGAGAGCCTTAGATTCCTCATCAAGTGCGAAAATTGACCGTCAGCGTCCCCCGTCTCCAGTGTCAACACATCACATGATGACGTCATCATGACATCCCAGACCGTCAAAATTTGTGACGTCATAACGTCGCGTCACATGATTACGTCATCACATGACATCGTCGCTTTGCATTGCCTCCGTGATTGGTGGGCCGATCTCGGAGGCGATGCAAAACCAGGTGATGTGAAGAAAGCTTCAGTGCAAAACCACGTTACGTCCAGAAAGCATTCGGAGGGGGGGCGGCGAAGGAACAATACATCGACTCAAGAAAAAGATGGCTTTCGCCTTCGAGTGAACTTAGGCAAATGCATAAAGAACTCGAGTCTTCTTAGTACACTGATCGCACCAAGACCTATCAGGAGTCGACCGTTGAGACCGATTTACATTATTTTATTGCAAATACATCTTACGACTTTCGATGCGAAAGCTTTGTATTTATCAACGTTGGTATGATTACACCACTTCTGTTCAGCATATTTTCAGACCACCGGTAACGAGTGAACAAACGTCGATTTATTAGCGTAAGGATTAAAACATGTTGTAAAAAAAAGAGAACAAAGACAAAAGAAAATCACTCCGGACAACCTACCGATATTTCATATCCCCGTCGTTCATCCCCTTTAGACTCACCCTGTTTATTTCGTGTTTCAATTTAAAGAACTTACGACGCGCTTACACAGCAGCTGCTAAAAATGCGGATTTAATCAAACGTTGTTGCCGGTAACGCCATTTAATTTATTTCAATGACATCACACGTCGCTTGTCATTCTCCGAACATAGGAATTGAGCCGAAGGAGCAGGCTTGGCAGCCGAACACGCGCCACACGCGGTATATATTTATTGCGCTTTAACGCAGACATGGAAGCTGAAGCCCGAAGTCAGTGGTCGAAAACGGGCAGGAAAGTCATTTTGAGTGCACCACGGCCATAGAACAGTCGCGAAAAGAAAAATTCACCATAGAAGCAGCTGTACACATGGATGGCTAGCAGACGACACCAGGAGCAATCGACGCAGAACGTGCTCCCGACGGCAACTCCGCTCGATTTCGCTGGGCATTTTGCTTGAACATTCCGTACAAATTGCTTTGTGAACTTGCCCACCAATGTTTCAATAACTCGAGCACGATATACAGGCCGGCAGCTTCGAGCAGCCTTCAAGTTGCGAGCGCGCGCGCGAAGAGCTGCATCCGAGTCCTCTCCCTGACGTCACACGCGAGAGGGCGCCACTCAAAGATCTCGAGGCGAATAAAAGGCCGTGAGCGGACGCAACGTTTATATGCAGCTATCTTTGGCGCAAAAAAAAAAAAAAAAAAAACGTTGCCGCCTCTTCGAGAAGGGATGTCACCTGATCGGTCGTAGCATTCAGAGCATTCTCTCAGCCCTTCCCTTTACTCGACTCTCTTCCCGCCGTGAGACGAACTGAGCGACGGCTGCGGGGGGCATAGGTTTAGTTCTTTGTTCGTGAAATCTCTTGTTGCCTTTCTTCCGAGACTTCCGTAGACTTTGTAGACGTGCTCCACCGTTTCCGTGACGCAACGGCGGGATATACTTTTGTGAGTTGCTGTTCGCTTCAAGATACAGGCTTCTACCGGCGTGTAACGACTCGAGCGGTGCGTGCAACTACGAGAACTCGTCCGAGTGTGACGGAAACGTGACATGGCTCATGGGAGTTCCGCAAACTGCAGCCATAAAACCACGTCCGACTGGGTAGGTTCATTTCGATTCTATCGCTGTGCCGTTTATAAGGATAGCACCGTTCCTAACAGGTGTCACATAATCTATGATTCAGTGTGGGGCTCCTATCTAAATACATAGGAAGAGACGTCGTTTTTCTCGGCAGCCTCTGCGACAAATTTGGTGCGTTATCGAGGCTCTAAATCGTAATGTCGCTCTCACGTTCATTAGAGTTTACGTCTTCCTTTATCTGGCACCAATCAACATGAAATCGATGCTGCTATTGGTTAAATTTACGCCGCAAGCATTTCGACGGTCAATCGCGTGTGTCTGCATTGTGTAGAATGCATTAGAAGCGAATGTAGATCAAAAGCAGTTGTGTTGAGCCCAATCTCGTAATCAAGAGTGCCCTGTGTCACAGGCTTCTCCTTCTTGAAGATACCCCTTAGACTTTGAGGAAAAAAGTGCTAATGCATCTTTCTGCGCATTTTATATACACCGCGCCGGCCCTCGTTGACTTCGGGACGACTCGCAGCGAGACGCGAGACCAATCTGCCTCCGTTTCGCATGCGTTCCTACTCTCGCGCTCTGCGCATCGTGCAGACGCCATCCGCGTTCCAGCGTTTAAATTGACGGACACTTTGTCAATTGCATAGTGTGTTCCTCGAACGCCAGCGCCCACTGAGACGCGGTCGGTCAGAACGGAACGTGATGCGCGCGTCTCCCTCCATGCATGATTAGAAACGCTGGGCACAGCGACGCTACGCAAGCAAAGCGCGATCGCTGTAGAGTCCAACGCGACCGGCGTCCGTCTGCGCGCCCCGGTGCCCACCTGGCACCGTGCCAGGGCACGGCGGCAGGGACCGACGGACGACCGGACGGACGGGCGGACGTGAGCATGAGACATTAAAGGCTTTCACCTTAAAAATTTGATGTATATCAAGCTGGCGAAACGGCCACAAGAGTGTCATGAGCGTGGCATGCAAGCGATGTTGCACATGACATGTAATGATTTGCATATTACCACTTGTCCTTTATCCTCGTCATACAATCACGTCACGGAATACCAAATTTGGTGCATATCAAGCTAGCGAAACGGCCCAGGAGTGGCATGAGTGTGGCATGCAAGTTATGTTGCACATGACATATCCTGGTTTTTATATTACCACTTGTCATTTATGCTCGTCATACAGTCACGTCCCTCAATGCGAAGTTTGGTGTATATCAAGCTAGCGAAATGGCCACGAGAGTGTCATGAGCGTGGCATGCAAGTCATGTTGCACATGATATGTCATGATTTTCATATTACCACTTGCCATTTATGTTCGTCATGCAGTCAAGTCACACAATACCAAATTTGGTGTACACCAAGATAGCGAACGGCAGTCAGCGCGTCATGAGAGTGGCATGTAAATCATGTTGTACATAACATGCTGTTCATGATTTTCATATTACCACCTGCCATTTATGTTGGTCATGCAAAAATGCCTTATCGTACCAATTTTTGGCTATATCAAGTTAAGAAAACGGCCTCAGGAGCACTATGGCTGTCATGTAAGTCATAGTTTTCATGACAAGTTAGTCATGATTTTCATGATATGACCAGTCATTCATGTTTGTCATAGAGTCATGTTATTCCATACCAATTTTGGTATAAATCCCATTAACGATACTGCCAGAAGAGCACAAAGTCGTAGGCGGCTAGATAGATAGATAGATAGATAGATAGATAGATAGATAGATAGATAGATAGATAGATATATAGATAGATAGATAGATAGATAGATAGATAGATAGATAGATAGATAGATAGATAGATAGATAGATAGATAGATAGATAGATAGATACGCTCAAAGTCGCCAAAGTTCGCTAAGAAATTCTTCGCACTAAAAATTGACTGGTAACGTAAAGAGACCAAAGTGAACCTTCGGACTAATTCACGAGCATGTAGCTCAATGCTCAGGTGCCTCGTGAGAGAGTATGCTATCCCAAAGTGGCACAGGGCCGTGAGCCATCATGTTCAGTCTCTCGAGGAAATGCATGAAGCATTATGACGATACCTGTTTTCCTGTTTTGGTTGCGCCCAACCCGACAATATTGATTAAATCATTATTGATAAAATTGGAGAGTTTGAATTTCCCCACACAAAGCACCGCAACCAAAAAAAAATTAAAAAAAATCAACTGCAGCGCTTGTCGAATGGGTGCTGTTGTGCTGCAGTTCACCATGTGAGGGGGGGGGGGGGGGGGGCTGAGCCCATGCTTAAAAAAAAATGGAGAGGGAGCCTCTCCCTTCTCGGGCCCTCCCTGACTTTAAGCCCTGGGCCACGGTTACTGCATGCATCTGTACACACAAAGTAGGACGTTTACAGCTTCTGAAGCATAATGATGAAATTCACAATAACTTCTGTCATTCACTCAGTAGTGATTCAGACGTCAAATTCCCATAAGAATACTTCTTTATAGATCATAGTTTCTTTCCTTGATGCTACAAATGATTTTTGGAGGGTCCTGCTGGTCTCGTGTTCAAAATGAAGAGGGATGGAAGAGGGGGGCAAACATTCATGCATTAGGTGGTGCAGAACGCACACGTATATCTCGGGGAGATTATTTTATATCCAGTTAATCACGTTTTTAGTCGTTTGAATGTGTACAGAATTTTTTAAAAGTGTTATTGATGATAGGTGCGTCTCTGTAATGATTATGGTTGCAGCATCCGAATCGATGATGTGGTTAGTTATGTTATGTGACACCAGCGCAAAATAGGGAACAAAGGACAAGGAAGAACTACAGACGAGCGCTGAACTTTCAACTGAAATTTATCTCCGAAACGGGACAGAATATAAAGAAAAACGGCACGGGAACATAACAGATTGCAAAGCACTTTTTGCAAAATAAACCTAAACAGTGTTAACAGCCCACCTCACCTGCGGCGGTCATGCGCACGGGACAAATATGGAACTTCTTTCTCAGTCAAAGCAATGGACGGGACACTCACGCAATTATAGCCAAGTCCCGCGATCTCTGCTGCCTCTATAATTTCCCGCGTTAATGGAGAGCCACATCGCCCCACCACACGGCACCTCTCCAAAAGGGGTTTGCACTCACCCGTGTCACAAGTGCTGCAATGAAGGGTTGAGACATATTTTTCTTATTCCAATGATCCATGACGCTTGTGTCTGAGAACAACTATGTAGACTTGCTAAACGATTGCTAAAAGTATCGCTCTCTTTCCTTTATGGTGTTTATTTCTATGCTATTTATATTTATGGTATTTACTTTTAGTTTTAATTATCACATGAAGTTGCATTACTTTACTGCTTTTTGCTTTTCAATAACGCTGTCAAATGACCACTGTTGTACACAAACTCATTTCTTGTATCTTTTTATTAATATGTTGTTATTATACAACTCATGTACACTTATTTACTTTACTTTGTTGTACGCTGTGTATAGTGCTGCCATAAAGGGCCTTCAGGCACTCTCAAGCTGTTTGCAACAGCTTTTCGCCTGAAGGACCCCCCAACAAATTGTAAAAACTGTTGGAAATAAAGATTGATTGATTGATTGATTGATTGATTGATTGATTGATTGATTGATTGATTGATTGATTGATTGATTGATTGAAGTGCCCGCTGTTCATTTTGCGAACATTGTTGCTGTGTTCGCGCAGCCGATCGTTCACGCATCGGCCGGTTTGACCGACATATTGTTTTCCGCATGTCAGCGGGATGCTGTAGATGACGACCTCTACACAGTCCGTGTAGCGGTTCCGAAGGTTCACCTGGCAACCAGGTTGTTTCTTTTCCAGCGAAGTGGTTTTTGCGGCAAGCCGGGAGTGCTTCTGAGGAGCACTGAATGCCACGCGAACATGAGCACGTTTGGCTACCTTTTTCAACCCGTGGGAAACACCATGGATATAAGGCACAACGGCCGTTTTCATTTTGCTACACTCAGAAGTAGCACAACCCCGCTCAACCAGGCTATGGCGAGACTTGCAACTTTTCAGTATAGCCTCAGCCACCGAAACCAGCACATGCCTTGGATAACCCGCTTTTTCCATGCGGTCAACTTGCTGCGTGAACGATCCATCGCAGGTGCGCTATAGTAGTGATGTGATAACCACCGTTTGGGATTCTGCAAGCTTAATCACTACATAGAAGCACCTATTATCACGGCTGCTTTGAGAGTGCAGCAACTGCAACCATCCCTCAGCAGCAGCTTTCAAAACAGTCATGTCCATCATTCGCTCTTTGTTCAAGCTCCGATGAAGTCTTAATTTTGCTTGTATGAGATTTTGAAATGTCTAACTGAATTTTTAAATTCTCTTATGGCATATAGCACAGTTGGGCTTCTTGAGCTCATTACTTCAAAAGTAGAAGTATGCTCAGAAACCAAGATTAGAGTGACCACCATTGCACACTGAAGGATGCTGAATAAGTAATTAGCATAATCAAACAAAAATATTTTAGTAAAGTGACATTTGTGCATGTATTCTTTTCTGAAAATGCAGGAGTTGACCGACCTGGAAGGATCACCATGTTGCAGCAAGCCAATACATCTGGAGTAGTGGCGACAGATACACAAGTGGAAGAGGTGCCGCATTTTCTGACAAAACAGCGTATGCATTTTAGTTGCGACAATTTTTCTTTTATTTTTTTTGCAGTGAATTTAGCACACTTGCTGGCCACAAAAAAGGCCACCAACATATGGAAATTCCATGTTTGTGTGTACAATATGCCACTCAATCTTCGCTTACCTCGCACTCTGCCAGAAGCATCACAGGGTATGCAGAACAAAATGTGGAGGTCAATCTAATATAATGCAAGAAACTTGCAGTATGATGATGAAGGCAATATTCAAGCATGTGCTGCAGATGTGAACGAAGCTGATAAACGAGCTACAGTGGATGAGATGTTGACAAGACTTTTCAGGTGTCTTAATTGCCATCGCAGGTGCGCTATAGCTTGGTCATTGATTATGTCGTTTCGAAGGTAGATGATATAACCACGCGTGTTTCTTACAATGTCGCTGTATTCGGTTTACGCCCACAAAGACTGTGAGCAAAGCTCGGTGCAGACTGCGCCTGGGTGTTCCAGAATCTTCGCGATTTGAGTAGGTCGTTTGGTTAAGATTGCACGCAAGACGCGAAGAGTCAAGCTTCTTCTAGAGCTTGCGTGATCACCATTGATAAGGCTAGAAAATTCCATGCGTGATGTATAAAACACGGCGTATCCCAACGGTGATCAGTTGATCGACGGCCGACGCTCCGTTCGCCGTGTGTATTTCTGTACTCTGACTTCCCATTTATCGGCCACAAGTTCGGCCAAATAAAGTGTTTCGCCTTGAAGACGTCGACTGCTCCCTTCGTCAACGTCTCGACCACGTGACATCTGGTGGAGATGCTGCTTCTTTCATGTACCGGACCCCCCCCATCAAGCCGTGAACCCAGGCCAAATCGGAACGAAGACACCTACCCTATCGCGGACAGTCGAGCCAGCCGTCGATTGAAAGGACCCCCGCCGCAGCACGGACATCTACCGGACAAGCCAAAAGCTACGGCGACGAAGACGACAGACACGATCACGGCCGCTGTGTCCCCTGCAACTATCGTTATCCAGCCACAGAGAGAGCCACCGACTTCGAACATGGGACCTGTTTCGCAGCGCTTACTTGGAAACGTTCGCTAGAGTCGTCCGAATGGAGAGGGCCGCAGCCTTGCTGAAGACGCGGATCCAACCAGCGCTACACGCCGAGGAAGACCGACGTTTGGCGTGGACCCGACAACCGTACACTCTGATACCATTGCGGAGAAGCCGGACACACGTACCGCCGCTGCCAGTACCATGAAATGGGACTGCGTGGGTTTGCCGTGAACGCGCCGCGTCCGCAGCCAGGTGAACGGCCTCGCGACATCGCCGACTAAATCACCGGATCACAGTGGGAACAACGAAGACCGTTCCGTTCACCGTCACCATGCCGCTACACTTCACCGCATCGCATGCAGTACGCTGGCCCTGCTCGGGACCGATCTCCGAGCCCTTACCCGAAAAACTAAGGGCAGCAACCGATGGACGTGCGGTTGCTGTACGAAGAACTACCGAAGATCCTCCGCCGATACCTAACGACGACGCCACGACGATATCTGAAAAACACGCCGGAAGCAGGACGGAGCCCTGATGTAGTCGAAAATTCGCAGTCCGAAGAAAACCTAACGACGTCCATGTGGACGCAGCGGAGCAAACCGACGTAGTCGTGATCCGACGCCGCGACCAAACCGCAACGCAAGGAGACGAACTTGCGACCTCGACGTCCTCATCGATGGCCACAACGTCACCGCTCTCGTCGATACTGGGGCCAAGACTCTGTCGTTAGTGGGCCGTTCGCCGCGAAGTTGAGGAAAGTTGGTACTGCTTGGGAAGGCCCCGAAATTCGGACCGCTGGAGGCCATCTAATAACGCCTACCGGAGTCTGCACAGCAAGAGTCACCATCAGTCACTGGACTTATCCTGCGATCTTTGTAATCCTACAGTATTGCTCCAGGGATGTGATACTTGGGATGGACTTCCTAAGTCAACATGGCGCCGTGATCGACCTGCGGTCTGAGTCAATAACCCTAACTTCAGAAAACGCACTGCTGCCCCACACGACGCCAACGACCAATGCTTTAAATCTGATAGAAGAGCACGTCACCGTTCCGCCTTTCTCCAGCGTCATCATTTCGGTCGGCGGCGAAGAACCGATAGACTTGGAAAGCGTCATCGAGGGCGACCAGCAATTGCTTCTTAACCGTCAGATTTGCGTCGCAAGACTCTTCGCCGAACTCATCAACATCATCATCATCAGCCTGTCTACGCCCACTGCAGGACAAAGGCCTCTCCCATGTTTCGCCAATCAACCCGGTCCTGTGCTTTCTGCTGCCACGTTATACCTGCAAACTTCTTAATCTCATCTACCCACCCAATTTTCTGTCTCCCCATCACGCGTTTGCCATTCGCCGAACTGCATGATGCTAAAGCTAAAGTTATGCTTACAAACTTCAGCCACGAATACAGGCACCTAAACATTGGTACGACGGTCGCCTACATCGATGAATTCGTAGACGCCAGCAATGCTTTCACCCTCATGGACGCCACCGAACCTGCTTCGATGAATCCAGGTCCCCAACCAGTTTTCGACGTGAATCTGTGCCTTCCGGAGAACAAGCAAGACAAGCTCGAAGCGCTGCTCCTGGAATTCAGGGACTGCTTCTCGTCGTCGTCAAGGATCCGTCAGACTCCAGTCGCTACACATCGCATTATAACAGAAGAAAGCGCCTGACCAATCCGCCGAAGCCCGTATCGAGTTTCGACACGTGAACGCGAGGCCCTTACGAAACAGGTCGACGAAATGCTACGCCACGACACAATCCAGCCCCCCCCAAGAGTCCGTGGGCGTCTCCCGTGGTGTTGGTGAAGAAGAAGGACGAGACCTTACGTTTCTGCGTCGACTATCTTCGCCTAAATAATATCACCAAGAAGGATGTGTATCCTCTCCCACAGATAGACGACGCCTTGGATCGACTCCACAACGCGAAGTAATTTTCGCCGATGAACCTCAAGACCGGCTACTGGCAATTCGAAGTCGACGAAAGAGACTGAGAAAAGACTGCCTTCATAACACCAGACGGCCTGTTCGAGTTCAAGGTCATGCCCTTTGGTTTTTGCTCGGCGCCAGCCACTTTCCAACGCGTTATGGATACAGTACTGGCCGGCTTGAAGTGGCAGAGGTGCCTTGTATACCTGGATGACGTCGTTGTCTTTGCCTCAAACTTCGACGAACATCTCCGGCGCCTTGAAGCTGTACTTCAAGCAATCAAGACCTCCGCACTCACTTTAAAGCCCGAAAAGTGCCGCTTCGCGTACGAGGGACTCTTGTTTTTGGGTCACGTCATCAGCCAGGATGGTGTTCGCCCAGACCCGCGGAAAACAGCTGCCATCGATGCCTTCCCGCCGCCCACCGACAAGAAGGCCGTACCCCGATTTCTCGGCTTGTGCGCGTACTACAGACGCTTCTTCAAGGACTTTTCACGAATCGCCGAGCCACTATCGCGCCTCACGAAGACCGACGTGGAATTTAAGTGGGAAAGGACGCAAATCGAGGCATTTCAAGAACTGAAATGACGACTTCAGACGCATCCGATACTAGCGCATTTCGACGAATACGGTGATACCGAAATTCGCACCGACGAAGGCAGTGTAGGACTCAGTGACGTCCTTGTGCAGAAGACTGACGGGGTGGAAAGTTCACAGTTGTGAGCGACCATCACGCCTTGTGGAGGCTAGCTGTATACGGCCAGACCATGGGCCACCGTTCCAGTGTTTAATATAAAAATCTAAACTAGCGAAAACTACCTGATACTGGAATGGCGATCAACGTGATGGCTTACACTCACCATGCTTAATCCAGGATTTGGTCGACATTAGACCCATTCTCATTAAAGTACTTACTACTTTAGCGTGAATTAACTAACACCCCACTCTCCTAGCTCACTCATCGAGCAATTTCAGCTTAATTCCAGAGTTCATTACTGAATTCAGCTGATGTCTGGCCAGCACTCAAGCACGTCCAATTTCCAAGAGAGGTTCTTTGAGAACACAGGAGGCTTATGTTCGATCTTTAGAAATATCACGTACTCCTCCAACGACCTTCATATCGACTTCATAACAGCCGTCACCATGATGGCTCAGACTTCTTCGTGCTTTCGAGCTTGCTTTGACACCGTGCAATAATACCGGTGTCGCACGGACACTTTTGATTGCCATCAGGGCGGATAATTGTGGAGTTTGTCTAGCAACTTAGCCAAATCGTGATTATATGTGACCATGGAGCTGCACCTCGGATTATGTCGTCAAACCTTCGATCAAATGTGTCCGTGTCAGGCTGTTCGGTCCATGCTCCTCACTGTGTTGTCCCTGCCCACGCGAGAAAAAGAAATATCCACGGAGTGAATGATGATGAGTGGGCGAAGCTGCGGAGGTTCATCGGTAAACCGTGAATCTTCCGTGAATTCTGCCCAGTACAACATCACCGACGTGAGATCGGGCGCGTTTAAACTAAAGGGTCGATGAGAGTCATGGTGACTTGCAGCTCACTTTAATTTTACATGTACGTTGTGAATTTTTTTTTATTGTTTAATCACGCACAGGAGACATCTCACACAGGCACTACCTTGGAGGTCAAAATCCAGTGCCTTGGAGGTCAAAATCCAGTGAACGGTTGTGCAGCGCGAGCAGTCGGTTTCTTCAATCAAGACGCTGCCGCGACGCTGCCTCGCGACGCTGCCTGCGACGGCGCCGCCAGGCAAGATAGGGGGGGGGGGGACCGTAGGAGAGGAGAAAGAGGGGGAAGCGTAGGAGAGGAGGGGGCGATACATATCACGTACTGTCACAGCGCATTGTCACAAAGACTTGAAAGACGGAAACTTCCGCCCCCGGGGCCAAACCTCAGCAAGGAATCTCAGGTAGCGTGGCGTCGCCTGCAGACCTTGTCCTACCCCAACCCATACATATTGTCCAAGATAGATCCCGACACATACGCATCACAGTGCAGGTTCTGCGCCAATAAAACAGCCACCCTGTACCACATGGTATGGGAATGCCCACACAACCCACCTATGCAACCCAGGACACAACACAACATTATAGTGTAGGAGGCAGCTCTGTCCAGCTCGGATCCGAAGACCCAAGAGGCCCTCGTGAAACGTGCGAGGACAGCGGCCCGCGCCAATGGGATCCCGGACTAAGGATCCCACTCACCGACCTTCTCGCGAAGAACATGATATAAATGTTTTATTCTCTCTCTTATGATAACAGCGCCATCTTTCATCTTTAATCATCAACGTATACGAAAAACCACTGACGCCATCTAGTATATCGTCACCCAACTGCAGTTTGCATGCATCTCTATGAGACAGCGCCATCTATTGTATGCTAAGGGAGACGCTACTGGCTACTCAGGATGCATCGACAACCGAGAACCGCCCAGGTGATGCCATATGAAGCTTCGCCCCTAAAAAGTCACAGTTTCGCCACTAGGAAGAAGCAATCAATGCGATAGCAAGAAATTTGTTTGTCACACGAAGAACGACAAGCAGCTCGATACTTGCAACGCGCCGCCGCAGCACAAAGGAGGACGCTCGAAAAGGACGCATAGGTATACACAGGACAAGCGTGAACTAACAACTGTCGCAGTTGTTACGTATTTGTATTTGAGCGACGCGCTGCGAGTGTCCACAATGCAGAAGCCGACATTGTTGTTGCTGTTGCCTCTGACATGGCTTATACCCACTCAGGGGGGATTGCCCAAGGATTGATTATATGGTTATATGACTTCTCGACGTTGTTTGATACTTCTTTTTCTTTTAAACTGCGGCACGTAAAATGACCCCTCTGCGTCTCCTGCCACGCGGTGGCGTATGACGCCGAGTGTGTCCGGTGTTCTTTTTTTTTTCCTTCTACATAATGAGTGGTACTAAAGGGAGCCACTTTTTTGTGCACATCTCAAGGCCTGTTTTCAATTTGAAAGAAACTGTAAAAGCGTTGCGTGATAGAAAACACGCTCAAGCAGTTCCGAGATCTGCGTACCGCGAGCGGCAAATGGTGCATATGAATAGCTCGCCGTTATATCGCTGGCACGAGCATAGCGTGTGGCTGTGTTGGCTAGCAGGCTGCGGAGCGAGGGGTCGCTGGTTCGAACCCCCGTTAGGTGGTCTGGAATGACGGCGTCGACAGACGGCGAAAATCAGCCGAGAGTGTCCATATAATTGCTATCGCAATAAAAACAGAACGATAAGGGCTTCGGGAAGCATACAGCCGTTCCGCAAGAAAAAGCAGGAAACAAACAGCAGCAAAAAGAAAAGTGGCTCCGCCCCCGTACCTCAGCGCACCTCTCAAAGGGGAGACCATTACAAAGTGCTCAGACATATTTATCAATCATCATCCACAATAATATATACAAAGTAAACGGTTACGTAAGTTAGCATGTTGCCTCACGCATGCGTAGTTGGGGTTTAAAGGCCCACGTATTACAAAGCGTTCAGACATATTGAATAATCATAATCAGCAAAAACGTGGGCTTACGGAGCAGCTGCATACGTTCGTGTCTTGCCTCACGGATGCATATTGGGTACTTCTGTGATTTGCAAAAGAAGAATTGTGGCATTGGGGCATTCTGCAACTGCACTTGCAGTAGTCATTCTGGGATAGTTTGAAATGGACAATGTTATGCGCACAGAGTTTCCTTTCCTTGAGGCACGACTGAGGTGTTCATTGAGAAGTGAAGTCATGCTAGTGATTGAAGAGGCACTGTGAACGGGGCCCGATTACGCTATTGCGTTGTGCTCCTGGAAGCGAAGCTCAAGCGTGCTGCAAGTTTTTCAGAGGACAATAATATTTTATTCATCTCTCAGTGCATTTACACAGCATCTCATTTTGAGGCTACGTGAAAAAATTGTCTGCATAGCTAACCAACAAAGATAGAGAGATTAGTTTTATTTCCGCTCCACTACAGGATGTCTGGGAATTAGGGTGATTTGGAAAGGTTGTGGCCTATGATTGAGTTCTGTTTTTATTGCAGTCAGTTTGCGTTGCAATGAGCATGTAGCACCTACTGTCACCACGGGGCACAGGCGCTTAGATCACTGAGCTCAGCAGGTACATAGGTGCTGGCAGCCGAAAACAAGAAAAATGTAAAGCCAGCTTATGCTCAAGGCGTGAGCGCAGCACGAGCAGTTGTGTTCAAGTAGTCAGCAACGTTGGTCGAGTTCAAACCACGCGCTCTACTGCGATCTCGATGTTTCTGTCTAGCTCCATTATTGCAGCCATATTTTTCTGGTTCACTCAGCCACTTTTGTAAGTTGTGAGTGTTTTTATAGTGATTTAAGCATTGGTAAAGATGCCGATTGACTGAATAATGAAACAAACAGACCATGAAGTCAAGGAACGTGTTGATATCGGGTATTTATTTCCAAATAAAGTAGACAGGAAAGCGACCGCTGCAGTAGCTCAATTGGCAGAGCATCGGATGTGGTACTTGAACGTTGTAGGTTCGACGTTTACTGGCGGCTAAGTTGTTTTTTCGTCCTCTTTTTCTTTCCATTTAGGTCATAATTACTACACTACACTTAAAATAGTGCATAATGTACTTTTCTCGGCCGCATTGTCTGTTGGTTCATTAGGTTTTTCACAAGTGTCTAGCAAAGAAACGAGCCTTTGATCCATTCCCCTTCTTTCGTTCACTAATAGCGATTGTCTTGTTAGGGCAGACTTGATTACGTTAGGTGATGTGTGAAGTTTTATTGATCAGCTGCCAGTTTGTAAAAAGTTCATATGCTACATGACGCCTGAAAAGGGAGGCAGTTTGGGTACGTTGGTAGTTCATCGTACTTCAGATACCGTTGCACAGTAAACGAACACGATACAACACGAAAATAGGACAAGCGTTTACTTTTAACTAAGGTGTTATTGCAGATCCCGGGCATATTTAAACACGCATCTCAAAGTGCAAGAGAAAACAAGCGACAGAAAGAAAGAAGGTAAGCGTGCACGTGTCGTCTAAGCTTAACAATTAAACGCTTAGATAAAACAACACATGGTATGCTGACACATTCATTTCCTGCCATGGCTATCTCGGACGCTTCTACAGTCTTTATTACCTTGTCGTAGTGATGATACATAACAAGTGTCAGATTGAAAAGAGGATGACACTGTGGCTTCACGTCACATACTTTAGAATGGGCAGCAAGTTGTCCAGCTATGGCAGTATTCCTGACTTTACTGTTGTGCTCTAGCAGATGCACGTTCATGCATCTGCCAGTCCGGCCTACCTAATGCCTTCCACATGAAAGTGGAATTTTGTAAACATCTCTTCTTGTGCACAGGATGCAAGCATTTCTATGGTTGAGCTTTAGTTGAAAGTAAGCGCTAGTCCTGTCTTCATCTTGTCTCATGTTCGTTTGTTCCACTGTTGTATCTGAAGTACATGATACCAGGTGACAAAAGCTCCACACTCACCGTCGTGGCTATGAGCAGCACTCTCTAACAGTCCTGAAGGTTTTAGGTCCAGTCCCTCCTTCAGCAAAGTGTCTTTTTCTTTGTTCACTTTAGTTCCTTTCCATTTATGTCATAATTGCTACACTATACAATTAAGATCCTTCAAGTAATGGCCCCTGTACCTTCCTTGGCTACAATTTCTGCTGCTTTCATTGGCTTTCTAATAATGAAAGAAGACCTTGATCCCCTGCCCGGTTCCTGTTGACTGAAAAGACTCACCAAGAGCGTGCACGATGTATGCAACATTGTGTGGATATATCAAGCCAATTTTTTTCAGCTTTTATTGCGTGGCGTTCTGTGAGGTTAAACAGTCTATTTAGGTTTGGCATACCACAAAATCCCGAGCATGGGCCGCTACCCGAGCATGGGCCGCTAGTTGAGCAAAGACCCCCCGCCTTTTTGCGGTAGATTTGAAATATGCACCACTGACCCGCCATTTTTACTATGTTTATTTGCTCATCAACGGCGAATAAAAACATTTAATGAGTGCATATACAATAAGGCATTTCATTAGAAGCTTGTGTGTGCATTCCTTATTCTTAGCGGCTCTTTCGCCACCACCTTGAATTGAGATCTGCAACCGAGCAAGGGCCTCCCATGCAAGTCTTGTCGGATTATCTTTTACCGAGGGGAGGGGCGATTGCTCGGTATTTTACGTTAAATGCATCTAGCGGCGTTGCGTGTTGTCGAGTGCAGTGGAGCTGCAAAAGTTCTTTCTTTCTTCAGGTTCGCCATATTTAAAAAAAAGTACAGCATCCACATGTGCCTCTATGCAAATGAGGATGCCATGCACATGTTGCATTGCAGGTGCCTGTTAATTCCACACTTTCAGCTATTATTTTGGACCGGTGTATGGCCCTTGGTGATAGACATTGGTTGCCTTTTATTGTCATCGTGTGCTTTGTTGTGGGCTATGTTCTTGGTAAAGGCATGTGTTGTGCATTGTCGGTCATGTTGGGCAAGTTTCAAATATATTCTTATAATCGTAGGATCCTTCATTCTTAGGTCTACTTATTTGTGGGTCAAAGTTCTGAAGCACTGACAGTCAGTCATTGTTGCGGGCATTTTCTACGTTGAAGGGGGGAAGTGTTATCTCCAGCATGATGTTTAAACAAAATCCAAGATATCTGAACATTCTCTCCGGAAGAGAGATTATTTTACCTTGTTATTTGGGATTCTGTGTAGACTAGCAGGGAACATAAGACATAGAACTGATGTTTCCAAAGGATGGCACTGCAAGGAACTAAAAACGTGGTAGACACTAAAGTAAAAAAAACTAAGGAAGTTAAAAATGTTTTTTTCATTCTAAGGACACAAGCATTATTGAAAGGGAATTAATGGAAATAACAAGATGCAGGTGTAAATGCAACATGATTCCTCACTTAACTTATAAGGTGATGAAGTAAAATGTTTGCTGCTGCCTTCCAGTAGCCGCTGTAGTTCAGTTGGTTGAGCATTCTTTCTAAAATCCACATTCTCATTTGAGACTAGGAGCACTGCAACGACTATACACAACACCTTATGATGTCAGTAAAGGCTTAACTGTCAACAATGTTTCTTACTTTGTTATCCTAGTTACATGAGGGCAGCAGGGATAGCTTCACTGGTGTGACTCGTCGTGTTGACAGTTGATTTGTTGGTCTTAAATGTCTTGGTACTTGTTCTTTTTCAGTCAAAGTGTTATATTCCATGTTCTAAATAACCACTGCTGTTTCAATGCAGTGGTCATTCTGGTTTTCACATTTCTTCCATGTGCGCTTGTGCTCAGAATTGATTTTTTGCTTGTTTCATTAGAGCAGCAAACAGTGCCGGAAAGGTTGCGGGACGTAGAGGAAAGGAGACTGGGACAGTCATGGGGTACTTTTTTTACCATCCCAGTCTCGGTTCTTTCCTCTCATTTACTTTGGCACAGTTTCCTGCAGATTTATAACTCCTGTATTGCTGAACAGTTGTGCTGCATGAATACATTTTTTGAAATGGTTATTATGCTATGCAATAAAAGAGATACACAAAAGCTACACAGACCTAATGCTCATTTTCTTTGGCTATGATTTGAATACACTTGTTCCATAGCCCTTTCAGAGCTACTGGCAGTTGTCCAGTGGTTTGCAGGCAGTGAACCACCCGTCTTCTTCCAGATCGTTAAACCGCTTCTTTATAATATTGTAGTACATACGGACTGAGACACAAGCAAGGCAGATAAACACACGCTATGTTACATTCAGTGTTCAAGTGCTTTGCTTGTCTTGTCTATATGCGCTACAACATTATTCAACTTGATAATGAATTGAGACAAAAAACAGCGCGAGAAGACAGAGACAAAGCGGGACACACACACTGTCATGTTAGAGCGTTGTCGTGCTTTCAAAGCTTAGAACGCATCGACAACCTCCGGGTCATTTAGGATTACACTGCAGAGATTGTGGATGCATTCCATGCTTTGAAAGCATGACGGTGCATAGCCACTCCTGCAACAAGACGACAATATTAATAATCGAAGCTGCAAACAAAGAAAAGCCGGATGATGCATGCTTAAGCATGGTGTCGCTACCGCTGACCAAGAAAGGAACACGGTTTCTTGATATGTATACTTAGATGAGGTAGCAGTTGTAACAAGCGAATAAGTGCACGTGGTTGTCAAACATTTATTTATTTCCTTGTGTATGATATACATTTCGTGCACTCCTCAAAATAAAATCAGTTGTTACTCGGTTCTCCTAAGTGTGCCATCTTCCGCCCTTGTCTTCTTGCCATGTTTTTCATTTCAGTATGCGCCAAAACCAAATAGCCCATCAAGAAGCGTTAACTAACTAGATAACGACAAGCCCACATTGCAGCACTACTTCTTGCAACCTAAACGCAATGACTTTCCCTTTTACTTGAAGGCCAGAAATGTTTGGAAGCTAATGCAAATTCATGTCATTCAGTAAGTTTGATGTAAATCAAAAGCTTCCTTGAAGATTACTCAGAACTATTGCAGAGATGCTTTGAGGGGTGCATTAGGTGCTTTGCTGCTGCAACACAACACTTTGAAGGTGAGCATTGAGCAATAATCTATGTGGAAAGTATTTTAAGACTATCTCGCTTATGAGCTGATGCTTGTTGTTGCAATATATCTTTGGACTCGAGTAAATGTGTTCTTTTATTCACTATAAAACAATTGGTCGTTTCCACTTCATTGCATCAACCTATTCATTCATTGCGTGTGCTTGCTCTGTGCCCATGTGCCTTATAACATAGAAAGGACGCAACACAATGGGAAATAATTTTTCCAATCAGCACTATTACATACGTGTTCTCTCTTAGGACCCTTTCAGGGAACTTAACATACAAACATATCACTGCTCAGTTCGCTCAGTTTGTTACGAAACTTATTCAAGCTCAATACTGGTGCTGCATCTCATTATTCTGCTGAATCTGTAGCAGTAATTTCAACTTAATAGCACTAAATGCTCGCTGGGAAATTAAACAAAATGGTGCACAAAATGACAAGTAGTGGTTGAACAGAAAAAAAATCTAATGCCACACATTTTAGTTAACGAAAGGGCTTGGAAAAGATAACAGAGACAGAAGGATAATAGAAAGGCTGGGAAATTAACCAAGGCTGAGCCCGAGTGACTACATTACACTGTGGATGAAGGAAGAACAATTTAAGAAGAGCAAGTCCACTTCTGTAGCTGCCGACAGAGTAACAGATGTGTGGTTTATGTTGCGAACGGACAGTCAGTTTCGCAGCCTTGAACCTTTTCAGCAATTTTGTTCCTTTCCCCAATTTTGATGCGCTGTCCCATAGTCCAAGGATATTTTCAACCGTGAAGGCACATTTCCATAGAGGTGACGCAAAGTTGCGTGTAGTTCAAGCCGCTCATCTTCTAAAGACTCCAAAAGCTATATCTAACACATGAGATGCTCCATAGCCTCCTATACCGAGCAGTCATCGCACTAGCTGGTACGGCCACATCAAGCTTGAATGAATATGCATTGGTGGATGCTACGCAAATGAATAGATGGTACAGCAACGTTTCTTCACCCCTGTAAAGACGACGTAGCAGCTGCAGTTGCTGCGATGCGTCGAGCGAATGCAACCGATCGGAACTCAAGGGTGTGCCACTTCTGTGATGTCTTACTCTGTGCCACCTTGCATGGGTGTCGAGCTGTATCAGTCCAAAAATTTTTTTTTGCATTCACGTGTTTACCTGGGCTCTTCATCGGCGAGGTAGTTGCAAATACATTGCAATGAGTTGGCGGCCACTTAAACAAGACGTCGTGTGCTTTTTCGATCACATACTAGTGCGTTTCTTGCGTCACACACAAGTTCTTTGTACGATCCCTGATGAAGAGCTGACCACAGACAGTGCTATTCGCTTTTTATTGCGATAGCAATTATATGGACACTCGGCTGATTTTCGCCGTCGCCGTCTGTCTACGCCGTCATGTCCCGGATATGTATATGCATCTGTATATATAAAAAGGGATAAAGAAAAATAATTCAGCAGAAAAAAATTCCAAAACACCTGACCGGGGATTCGAACCAGCGACCCCTCGCTCCGCAGCCTGCTGCGCTAGCCAACATACCCACATGCCATACTCGTGCCAGCGATATAACGGCGAGCTATTCATATGCACCATTTGCCGCTCGCGGTACGCAGATCTCGAAACAGCTTGAGCGTGTTTTCTATCATGCAACGCTTTTAAAGTTTCTTTCAATTTGAAAACTGCCCTTGAGATGCACACGAAAAATTGGCTCCCTTCTGTACCAATCATGATGTAGAAGGAAAAAAAGAACACCGGGCACACTTGACGTCAGACGCCACCGCGTGGCAGTAGACGCAGAGGGTTCATTCCACGTGCCGCAATTTAAAAGAAAAAGAAGTATCAAATAGCATCGAAAAGTCATATAATCATGTAATCCTTCCTTGGCCAATACCCCTGAGTGGGTGTGAGCCATGTCAGAGGCAACAACAACAACAGCGTCGGCTTCTGCATTGTGGACACTCGCAGCGCGTTGCTCAAATACAAACACGTAACAACTGCGACAGTTGTTAGTTCACGCTTGTCTTGTGTATACCTATGCGTCCTTTTCGAGCGTCCTTCTTTGTGCTGCGGCGGCGCGTTGCAAGTATCGAGCTGCGTGTCGTTCTTCGTGTGACAAACTAATTTCTTGCTATCACATTCATTGCTTCGCCCTAGTAGCGAAACTGTGACTTTTTAGTCATAGAACACAGCCAATCAATTAGCCGGTTGTTGACTAATATATTTGACGACACGTCGAAGGGCAACAAGCTGCGAACTGGTCCATGTTGTAATGCGAGAAAATATCAGAGGTAGACGTGTCACGATGGAATGACCAATGTGCCAGGGGACCTGGTCCGGATCAAATCGGGTAGCGATGAATCCGGTAAACAGAGTAGAAAGGTCAATCTATCTAATTCATGGGACAAGAAGGTGCATTTTGACTTAACGTAAGCATAACAAGGCTGATGGTGAATGAGCCGAGGGCGTGAATCCCAATGTAAGTAAGGCATGATGAGTGCCGACTACTTCAGAGAATGATGTCGTTGGTCTGGCATGCACGCGAGATGGCTTCATTTCATTCGTGAAATGAGGTCAATATGTGCCCTCAGCGTGCTGGTTGTGGTATGTTGTAAGCGGATGGTCTTTGAGCCAATGTAACTTCTCCAACTGTTGAGGCGCTTCGCAGAAGGCGGATGCAAACGTGTAGTGCCTGTGCTAGCTTGCATGCTCTGAAGTGCTCGAAGATTAGATTTGCAAGTCTTGGAGAACTATACAAAACAAGAGGCCTGCAGTAGTCAATTGATCTAGTTCGGGTGATCTACAGTTTTGAAAAGATGGGAAGCTGGCAGACTGTTGGCGGTGGGCTCGGTGCCTGACAAGCTTGCGAAGTTGTGCCTTGACAACCACTTGAGGGAAGGTCGTAGTCTATATATAAGGGTTCCAGAAAAAGCATTTGGGTCCTCTTTATTCAGTCTGCTCAGTAATGTGCCTATTAGTTGCAACATCAGTAAAGGTAAAGCTGTTGCATGACATTTGGTATTTCAGAATGGGGGGACATAAAGCTACGAGGTATGGAATATGGGTAGGGTCAACTAAAACACGTTGTAGAACTCAACGTTCATGAACCCTCCAGGTGCGAAGGAAGTGCATATTTATTTAGGTGCTGTATTAACATTTAACAGCACCCATAAATATTACAATGTTTCAGCCTTTGCATTATTCAGTACAATTGTTGACATGATCCGTCAGAATCCTGCAAGGCACTTTTGACTTTTAAAGAGACCATGATTTTATCCTTGAAAGCTGGATCACAATATTAGTTCATTCGATTTGATGTGTTGCAAGTTTCTTTTGATGCGACTCTTGGCAGGAAACGTGTTCTACCGGGTGATGCAAGTGAATTCATGCGCGCTTTTTCCGCGCCAGTCATGCACTACGTTTCATCGTTTGTCGAAACCAAGGAGAGCATCACTTTCCCCAGCCAACAGCGAACGAAACACGAGAACGAACAACTTTCGACCTGCCGTCCCCCGCGGCATCGCTCGTCGGCGCGGTCAGCCTCGGGCTCGGGAAACTGCATCAATTTTCTGCAAAGGCTCGTTGTGCTTCCGACTCAACAAGAGCGTTTCTCTCGGAGAGAAATGAGCGCGCCCGTTCTTAAACCTGGCTCGTCGCCCCTTACGCGCTCTACAACACCAAACCCATGTGTTCCGTGAAAAGCGATTATGTGTTTGAATTAACTAACTCCCTGAGATTAAACGCTGCATAAACTGTCCGTATAAACGCACCGACATGAAAGTGATGCTCGGGAAGGACGTGGGAGACTGTGCGCACTTCGCCAAGTGGAGATGAGACAGGAATACCGATCATCTTTCTGCTCGTCCTGCATGTCCTTCGTCAAACATCCTCGAAAACTTTCCTTTGGGTGCTGGTCGCACATCAGGGCACGTTCACCTGCTGCATGATGCCGGCAAATGGAAATGCACTTGGAAAAGTGTCGTTCATGGTTCACTTCCCTCTCCGTGCGGCATACGCTAACCGCCAGACGAGAAACATATTCCACCATGTATTCCGCAGACTAACTGACTGTGATTGCCCGCACGGGTTCGCTTAAAGTCGTGCACACGCTCACACGCATACAAAACTTTAGCACTGACTTGTATCAGATAATCAAATCGTCCAAGATAACATTAAGCGCTGGACACATGGTGCGATTCGGCATCCGATCCGACGTGCGATCTTAGAGAACGAAGCCATGCTTCGTTCTCTAAGATCATTGCCAACAAAGCTACGCCTTCGCGAGCTACAGTCATCGCAACAGCTCACATTCACTCACGACTACGAGCGTAGGCCTAGCTAGGCGGACGCTCTCGGTAGCGCCGCTCGAGTTCAAACGCGAGCTGATTGTCGAGCACTTATTTTTGCCAACACGATAAAAGCTTGTGCTCTTATATGACACGTTTACACGCGCAATTGGTGTTATCGACGGCTTCGATGTGAAGAGCAAGGGTGGGAACGAAGCGAGCCGGTTTGCCGAGACGGCCGGTGTCAATGTTTACCGGTGAAACGGCCTTCCATCACGGCTGACTATCTCGTTGGTGGTTCGGAAACGGACGTCGCCTTGCAGAAATGGCACACTGCAAGCATCACTTTATTCGTTCATGAGGTATTTCACGTCAGATACAGTTTATCCAATGTTTTTCATGCCACCGACAACGGCGATATCCACAAATACCAGGACGATCTGAGCCATCGCAGCGGCGAGGAACGAACCAGTGGCACAGGTTGGCACGGGCGCCACCAGTGGCGCCGCTTGTCGAGCTCCCGCAATGCCATTGGCTGCCGCCGCCCGACCGGAGCGGCAGCCGCGCGGCAACATTCAGCAAGTTGGATGCCCGCGCGGCGTGCGAATCGGCGCCGCATGCTGTTGGAACCTGTTGGACGTCTGCCGGATGCGGCTGTTGGCACGAACAGCCGGACGGCAAATCGCATCCGAATTCGCACCATGTGTCCAGCACTTTAGGTACACATATAAAGCCGCGTGAGTCCTCCCAAATTGTGTGGTGCGGTGGTGCAGTGGTTACAGTGTCTGCTTGTCACGCGGTATCCGAATTCGCACCATGTGTCCAGCACTTTAGGTACACATATAAAGCCGCGTGAGTCCTCCCAAATTGTGTGGTGCGGTGGTGCAGTGGTTACAGTGTCTGCTTGTCACGCGGTTGCCTGGGTTGCAACCCCCGTGGTGTAGTGTATGTGTTCATACATGATTCAAGGCTCCCTTTGCAGCGTTCTTGTGAAGTTCGTATGCGTATTCATGAGGTAAACGGCTTGAGAACACGCGAAGAAAAAAAAGAGACATATGCACGATAAAAAAAGTATGAGAACTTTTTTTTTCTTCAAAAATTTGCGAAAAGTACTACATATATTTTGGCCGCAAATTCAGCCGTATATAAACCCGACAGATTTGACCTGAAATGCCGCTTAACCAAATCGACGGTATGCGGTACTTTAAGCGGCCCCTTTTAAACGGCGTTCCCATATTGCAAAAACCAGCGCCGTTCCAGCATCCCCCCGCGTGATACCATTATGTTTTCCGGCACTGCATCACACTGGAAACTCTGGCACACGCTGGTATTCACTGGCACTGCGGTGAGCGCACTGGGACAGAGCTGCGTCGCACTGGAAGGAGCGTTGGCTTAGCCGCTGAGACGCGGGCGTGTACTGGAGCCTGCACTGTTTCTTCCAGTGCGGCATGTAAAGTTCTGTAGTGTATGAGGCGGCATATTTCGTTACCGTTGAATAGAGAATGTTTGATTCGATGTGTATGCTATCCTACAAGTCCCCAACAATTTCACAACTTCTAGCTTGGCAGAGAAAGAGAATGTAAAGCGCAAGACATAATGTGATATATGCGAAATCACCGTCATTTTTATTTTCCCTTTTGGAATGTAGAAAAAATTGCATTATTAACACAAATGAGCCAACGCTGATTGTTTAGCTTTTAGCATGCTTTCTTTTTTCTTATTCAGGCAGAGTCAATAGCGGAGCACGTAGCCTTGCGGAGCACGTAGCAGCGATGAATGCACGTTTTGTGCATGACCCGAACCTATACTGGTCTCACATCAGGGACACGTTGTTCTAATGATTCCATTTTGCAGTGTTGATAAGTCTGGAGGCGTCGGTTCTACCAGAAACAGCAAATCGTTACATCGCCGCAAAGTTGACGAGAAGCTAGTGAGCTTTGGCACAGCAACCACACCCAACGGAGGCCAGAAAAACAGCCGTCGTTCGATATCACCACACCGGAAACGCATCTTTGGCAATGTTTGCCCTTCCACTTACTTCACCTGCACGTTAGTTAACAGTGGAGAGGTTCCGAAGCTTAAATGCAGAAACTTCAACCATCGCAACTTAGCTGCGCCGAGATCGGCAGCGAGCGTTAGGCCTAGTGTGCTGGCCGTGTCCGTCCACATGTTACCGGCGCTTCACACATTAAGTACACGCATTACTAAAGTGTAAGGATGACTATAAAGTACAGCTTGGACATTCGTTAACCTAAATGAACCATTCATCCTTGTGTACGGTGTGCGCACAAGGAGCGATGACCATCGATGCGATGCGCTTTTAGCAACGAGCACAAGCTGTCACCGAAAGCTGCCAGCCGCACTAGCCGGTACTTCTCTCGCTCATATGTAAGAACACAGAATTATCCGTACGTAATTTGGTACGCCTTAGCGAACTAACACAATGACATATTTTTAAATGCGAAGCATTTCTTAGCGAACTTCGGCGACTTTGAGCGTATCTATCTGTCTAGCCGCCTACGACTTTGTGCTCTCCTGGCCGTAACGTTAATGGGATTTATACCAAAATTGGTATGGAATAACATGAGTGTACGACAAACAGGAGTGACTGCGCATATCATGAAAATCATGAATAACTTGTCATGAAAACCATGATTTAGACGTCATGGCCATGGTGCTCCTGAGCCCCTTTTCTTAACTTGATATATCCAAAAATTGAGACATTTCTGCATGACCAACATAAATGACAGGTGGTAATATGAAAATCATGACCTGCGTGTCATGTACAACATGATTTACATGCCACACTCATGGCGCGCTGACGGCCGTTTCGCTAGCTTGATATACACCAAATTTGGTATTTTGTGAAGTGACTGTATGACGAACATAAATGCCTAGTGGTATTATGAGAATCATGACATGTCATGTGCTACATGACTTGCATGCCACGCTCGTGACACTCTTGTGGCCGTTTCGCTAGCTTGACATACACCAAGTTTGGTATTGAGGGACGTGACTGTACGACGAGCATAAATGACAGGTGGTAATATGAAAATCATGAACTGCATGTCATATACAACATGATTTACATGCCACGCTCATGGCGCGCTGACGGCCGTTTCGCTAGCTTGATATACACCAAATTTAGTATTGCGTGACGTGACTGTATGACGAACATAAATGCCCAGTGGTAATATGGAAATTATGACATGTCATGTGCAACATGACTTGCATGCCACGCTCATGACACTCTTGGGGCCGTTTCTCCAGCTTGATATAAACCAAATTTTAAGGTGAAAGCCTTTAATATCTCCTGTTCACGTCCACCCGTCCGTCCGTCCCTCCAGCCGTGCCCTGGCACAGTGCCAGGTGGGCGCCGGGGCGCGCAAACGGACGCCGGTCGCGTTGGACTCTACAGCGCTCGCGCTTTGCTTGCGTAGCGTCGCTGTGCCCAGCGTCTCTAATCATGAAAGGAGGGAGACGCGCGCATAACGTTCCATTCGGACCGACCCCGTCTCAGTAGGCACAGGCGTTCGAGGAACACACTTTGCAATTGACAAAGTGTCCGTCAATATAAACGCTGGAACGCGGATGGCGTCGGCACGATGCGCAGATCGCGAGAATACAAGCGCATGCGAAACCGAGGCAGATTGGCCTCGCGTCTCGCTGCGATTCGAGGTAAAAGATTAAGTGGCAGGTGGTAACATGAAAATTTTGCCATGCCTTCAGTTTACCGGCCACAAGTTCGGCCCAAATAAAGTGTTTCATCTTGGACTACTGCCTACTGCCTTCGTCAACGTCACGACCACGTGACAATATCATCTACAATTCCATTTATGCCACGCTCATGGTGCGCTTGCGTCCAGTTCGCTAGCTTGATATACACCAAAATTTGTATTGCGTGACGTGACTGTATGACGAACACAAATGAGAGGTCCTAACATGTAAATAATGACATGCATATTATGTACAGCATGATTTGCTCCTTGCTGGCTGCTTCGCATCACATCGATTCCCACAGTGCGTGGGATCTGCCGGTCTTTTTCAGCGCATTGTATTTGTAACTAGTTGAGCGGTTTTTAGTTATAGGTAGCGACCGAACTGAAAATCTGTACACTGGCACGCCCGCTGTGCTGGCATATCTTCGCTTGCGCGAAAACTCGACTCAATATTCAATCATGTACGCACTATTATCGAACTAGTCATCATAAAACCTCTGTACATGTTGACGAGTAGTAAAAGCGAAAAACGGCTACCAAAAAACTAGGCAGTAACTTTCGGCAAACTGTGCCTGCTTCTAGGTCTATTTCATATTTTTCGGAGTTATGATGTGGATTCTTAAAGAAACTTAGCGCTCTTGCCATTATCGGCATGTCACTCGGTGCCGGCAGCCGTCCGTTTGTGTCCAATAAAGACGCAATTGTTATTTGCAAAAGAAGATCGCGTTTTTCGTGCCTGTGATACATGTAAACATGAAGCCGAGTGGTGTGTTTGCTGGTTAAAGAGTTCTTTTACGAACACCTCGGCATGTTCCGGCGTGGCGTAGAGGGTTGAGCACTCGATTAGACATCAGGAGGTGGCAGCTGGAAACCAAGTTCGATATATCACTTCTTTCACTAATATATTTATTGGTGGCAGATGGGCACCGCTATTTCAACGCTGTAGAGCCGTATTGCGCGGGAGTACCAGCGCCTCCCAGTAAAATGCCGCTCCAGCGTCCCAGTATCCAGCGCGACACTGGGTCCATAATGCGACATGGCACTGGAGGCTGGTACCCAGCGGCCCTGGGTTCTGCAATAGGGAACGCCAAGTTGTCATTGAAGTGACAATTTGTCATGTGGATAACGAATTCACAACGTCAATTTGTCACCCACAACCAACGACGCCAACACTGGAAGTTCTGTAAAAAAAGTCACAGTTTCGCCACAAGGCGAAGCAATGAATGCGATAGCAACAAATTGGAACGTCAAGCGACCAATGGCAAGCAGGTCGAAACGTGCAGCGCGCTCCTCACGCACACATGACGCACGAAAACAACACGCGCAGGACGAGAGCGAACTAAAAAAAGTCACAGTTTCGCCACTAGGGCGAAGCAATGAATGCGATAGCAAGAAATTAGTTTGTCACACGAAGAACGACAAGCAGTTCGATACTTGCAACGCGCCGCCGCAGCACAAAGGGGGGACGCTCGAAAAGGACGCATAGGTATACACAGGACAAGCGTGAACTAACAACTGTCGCAGTTGTTACGTATTTGTATTTGAGCGACGCGCTGTGAGTGTCCACAAATGCAGAAGCCGACACTGTTGTTGCTGTTGCCTCTGACATGGCTCATACCCACTCAGGGGGGATTGGCCGAGGATTGATTATATAATTATATGACATTTCGACGCTGTTTGACACTTCTTTTTCTTTTAAAGTGCGGCACGCGGAATGACCCCTCTGCGTCTCCTGCCACGCGGTGGCGTCTGACGCGTGCCCGGTGTTCTTTTGTTTCATTCTACATCATGAGTGGTACAGAAGGTAGCCACGTTTTCGTGCGCATCTCAAGGGCAGTTATCAATTTGAAAGAAACTGTAAAAGCGTTGTGGATAGAAAACACGCTCAAGCTGTTCCGAGATCTGCGTACCGCGAGCGGCAAATGGTGCATATGAATAGCTCACCGTTATATCGCTGGCACGAGCATGACGTGTGGCTGTGTTGGCTAGCAGGCTGCGGAGCGAGGGGTCGCTGGTTCAAACCACCGTAAGGTGGTCTGGAATGACGGCGTCGACATGCAGACGGTGACGGCAAAAATCAGCCGAGAGTGTCCATATAATTGCTATCGCAATAATATGTAAAGATGGCCCAGGGGGCTAGCCACAAGGCAAAACATGGTTCAAGTAACAGCAAACCAGAGGGCTAAACAAATACTTCAATCCTGCCAATGAGCGAGTTGCCAAAACATATCCTCTAACTGCCACAAGTGCACCAAAATACATTCCAGGGATATTTGAGCAGGATTTGTAGGAGATCAAGAAGATTTATTATATAATACTGAATTTTGCCTCCAAACACAGATTGACTTTAAATATAAACATATTTGAGAGAGATCTGTCTGGCTGGGGAGCAAGAACGGTGGCGGGAACGATAGTGGAGACGTAGACAACCACTAAGAAATGTCGCTAGCTTAGGAGCCGGCCGAACAGTCACCCCCTGATGAAGAGACCATATGGGTCTCGAAACGTAGGTCCAGATTGTAATTGCAATATTAAAAACTTAGATTCATAAAAGTGGCAGGAGAGTGTTTTTTTGGTAGAAGGACTTTACTAGGTGGCAGAAAAGTGTGTGCGTTTTCGTAGAGCTTTTTCGAAGACTGTCATTTTTTACGAGCTCAGAGTTGACAGGGCATGTGACAGAACTAAACATATCATCTATTTTCGAAACAACATCATCAATGGCCAAGTTATAGCGCACCTTCGATGGCATTTAGGACACCTACAAAGTCTTGTCCACACCTCATACACAGTAGCTCGTTTATCAACTTCACTCAAATCTGCAGCACTGGCTTGAATAGTGCCTTCATCATCATACTAGAAGTTTCTTGCATTATATTGCACTGACCTCCGCATTTTGTTCTGCATACTCTGTGATGCTTTTGGCAGTGTGAGGTAAGCGAAGTTAGAGTGGCATATTGTACACACACACATGAAATTTCCACATGTTGGTGGCCTTTTTTGTGGCCAGCAAGTGTGCTAAATTCACTGCAAAAAAAATAAAAGAAAAATTGTCGCAACGAAAATGCATACGCTGTCTTGTCAGAAAATGCGGCACCTCTGTACTTGTGTATGTGTCGCCTTTACTCCAGATGTATTGGCCTGCTGCAACATGGTGATCCTTCCAGGTCGGTCAACTCCTGCATTTTCAGAAAAGAATAAATGCGCAAATGTCACTTTACTAAAACATTTTTGTTTGGTTATGCTAAATATTGATTCAGCATACTTTAGTGTGCTATGGCGGCCACTCTAACCTTGGTGGAGTGGAGTGGAAAAAACTTTATTTAAAACCGGCAGATTGGCGGCCTGGCCTAGGCCACCCGGTTGGTCGCGGTAAGGTTTAGCCTTTCCGCCGCTTCCCGGGCCTGTTGGATGGCCCAAACTTGGTCTTCAAGTTCTGAGCTAGCCAGAGCGTCGCGCCAACGCGTCTCAAGGAGGTCCGGGTTGTTGCGATCGAAAAGCCGTGTAGTGTGTGGGCATTTCCATAGGATATGTTCTATGTCTGCGTATTCGTGTTTACATAGGATACAGCCAGCGTCGGGGAATTGCTTGGGGTAGATGCGGTTGAAGTGCACTGGGTTTTGAAAAGTTCTCGTTTGCAGACGTCTCCAGTCTACTTCTTGTGACCTATCTAGTTTACTGTGGGGTGGTGGGTGTATTTCCCTTTGTTTCTTGTAGTGGGTCAATATGTCGTGGAAGGCGAGAAGCTGATCCTTATCATCCTGAGTTATATCGGTCCCCCCTGGGATCATGAGATGGGTGTTCCCAGCCGCGGATGGTGAGTTCGCGCGCGGCAAGGTGAGCCTTCTCATTCAGGTTTGGGGGGTTTTTGGGGTCCTCTTCATCTTCTCCCATGTGCGCCGGGATCCATTTCAAGTACCTAGGTGTAAAGGCTCCGTTCTTGAATTCCTCTGCCTTGCTGTTTAGGATTCTGGCCGCTTCACTAGAGACCCACCCTCTTGTGTAGTTTCGAATTGCCGGTTTAGAGTCGCTAATAATTCTGCTGTGACCTCTGCTGAGTATGACTAGCGCTATGGCCATTTCCTCCGCTGCTTCTGAGTGTCTGGTTTTTACTGAGCTGGCCGACGCTATCATTCCTTTCGTGTCGATCGCCACGGTCGTGAAAGCTTCCTTCCCGGGGTACCTGGCCGCATCCACGAATAGGGAGTTCTCGTTCTTGGCATAGTTTTTCAAGATTGCTTTCGTGCGGCATTTCCTCCGTTCCACGTTGTAGATAGGGTGCATGTTTTTTGGTAGCGTTTCAGTGATAATTTTGGCTCGTACATGTGGGTGGAGCATTTCCTTGGGACCCCTCATTCCGTGGTAATTTATGTTCAATTTCTCCATGATTTCCCTGCCTGCCCACGTGCTGGAGAGCCTTTCGAGTTGGGCTATGTGTTGAGCTTCAATGATTTCGTCCAACGTGTTGTGGACCCCCAACTGCAGCAATCTTTCGTTGCTGGTGTAAGATGGGAGACCTAGGGCTGATTTGTAGGCCTTCCTTATGAGAGCATCTATCTTGTCTTTTTCCGCCTTGTTCCAACGGACGAAGGCCGCTACGTACGTGATATGGCTTATTGCAAAGGCATGGACCATGCGGACAACGTTTCGTTCCTTGACGCCTTTCCTTCTGTTGGTGACTCTTTGAATTAACCTAATCGCTGCCATGACTTTGCTATTGAGGCGCGCCATCGTTTCATCGTTTGTACCTTTGGCCTCGAGCCAAAGCCCTAGGATCCGTATACGTTGTACGATCGGGATCGTCATCCCACTCGGGCATATTTCTACTTTTTGAAGTAATGAGCTCAAGAAGCCCTACTGTGCTATATGCCATAAGAGAATTTAAAAATTCAGTTAGACATTTCAAAATCTCATACAAGCAAAATTAAGACTTCAACAGAGCATCACGGAAGAGCGAATGATGGACATGACTGTTTTGAACGCTGCTGCTGAGAATAGTTGCAGTTGCTGCACTCTTAAAGTAGCCGTTCTAATAGGTGCTTCTCTGTAGTGATTAAGCTTGTAGAATCCCAAACGATGATGTGGTTATCACATGACTACTTACCACATCATCGGTGGAGATGCTGTGACCGTAATCATTACAGAGAAGCAACCATCATCAATACTACTTTTTAAAAAATTATGTACACATTCAAACGACTAAAAACATGAATAACTGGATGTAGAATAATCTCCTCGAGATATATGTGTGCACTTTGCACCACCTATTGCATGAATATGTGCCCCCCTCTTCCATCTGTAAGGACCGAGTGGTGGCTCGTCACGTTTGCGAGTGCGTGGCTCAACGAAACGGACGGCAAGAGAATACGCACGTTTGAGTTTCAAACAACATTTATGAAGACAAGGGATTCAAGGGACGATGGCGAAGAACAAGCACAGACAAACACACACACATTAATCTGAACGTCCTAACTGT
The DNA here is from genome assembly GCA_030522465.1 of Rhipicephalus appendiculatus. NCBI lineage: Eukaryota > Metazoa > Arthropoda > Arachnida > Ixodida > Ixodidae > Rhipicephalus > Rhipicephalus appendiculatus. The sequence goes on from JALIZH010018591.1 coordinate 50,263, forward strand.
GGAATGTCCAATCTAAGTTACAAAAAAACGACGGCTCATGACATGTAGACTGCGCTGTCTTGAGGAGGGGTCAGTCCACGTGTGGCGACGAGTCTCGTCGAAAGCGAGCCCAGGCACGCAGGTGGCACACGTCCCGCGTGCGGTCACGGCAGGACGACAAGGCCTTCGTAAGGCCTCTCGTCTGAACACGGCCTTGCGCCGTTCCAGGTGGCGACGGCGAACAGGAACTGGTGACGCCGGCACAGCAGGAGCCGCGCCCGGTGCCGGTAGCCCCAAGAAGGTACCTCGGCTCTCCAGGCCTCCCCAGGAACAGGCAGGAGGAGCTCCACGGACAGCACCCTGGTCCGGCGTGTCCTCGCTGGAGCCACCGCCAACGTCTGCACCACCAGGCAAGCACCAGGCCCTCGCCGAGCATGGCCAAGATGATCCCCAAGAACAGTGCCCTGGTCCGGCGTGTCCTTCGGCTAGCTTCCGCTCAGCCCTCTGCGCGTTCCACCCGCGCCTCTCTTCTTTTTCTTCTTTTCCTTTTCTTGTTTCCTTCTCCTGCCGCCGCCGCGCGTGCCACCTGACCCTGGCTCGCCTTGTCGCCGTCTTCTTTATCATGTTTGTCACGCGCAAAAGTCCTCAAAATTCTTTGAAAAGTTCGCAAACACACGAAATCCCCCTATTAATTTAACCCATTCACTACACCATCCCTCTTCATTTTGAACACGAGACCGGCAGGGCCCTCGAATTGTATATGTTTGTTTGCTCTAGAGCAAGGTAAGCCCCTGTTTTATTTCGAATCTTAGACAATATATTACTGCAGAAAGACCAGCATCTGTACATTATGCTATCTGTCCTACAATTAGTTTTTGTAAGAACCAGCAAGGCGTGAATATCCCGACAGAATTCTTAGCAGAAGTGAGCTCCGGAAATGCTTCACCTGCTTGATAAGAAGCTGCTGTGAATTGTGATGGCTGCTTTGGCCCTGTATGGGAACAAAATACTTTAGGATACAATAGAGATATAATTTGTAATGCTCTAGGAGCAAGTCATCTCGGCTATATCTTGACAACACACTTACCAGCAGTGAGGTCTGCAGCCACTTCTGGTTGATGCTGCTGTGGACTGTGGATACAAATGATTGACATGGTTCTGCATGGGTGTAAAATAAATTAGGCAATACAAAAATTGTTTGTAGCATCAAGGAAACAAACTATGATCTATAAAGAAGTATTCTTATGAGAATTTCATGTCTGAACCACTACTGAGTGAATGACAGAAGTTATTGTGAATTTCATAATTATGCTTCAGAATATCTAAACGTCCTACTTTGTGTGTACAGATGCATGCAGTAAACGTGGCCCAGGGCTTAAAGTCAGGGAGGGCCCGAGAAGGGAGAGGCTCCCTCTCCATTTTTTTTAAGCATGGGCTCAGCCCCCCCCCCCCCCCCCCCCTCAGATGGTGAACTGCAGCACAACAGCACCCATTCGACAAGCGCTGCAGTTGATTTTTTTTAATTTTTTTTTTGGTTGCGGTGCTTTGTGTGGGGAAATTGTAACTCTACAATTTTATTATTAATGATTTAATCAATATTTTCGGGTTGGGCGTAACCAAAACAGGAAAACAGGTATCGTCATAATGCGCCATGCATTTCCTCGAGACACTGAATATGATGGCTCACGGCCCTGTCCGACTTTGGCACACCCTACTGTCTCACAGGCACCTGAGCATTAAGATACATGCTCGTGAATTAGTTCTAAGGTTCACTTTGTCTCTTTACGTGACCTGTGAATTTTTATTGGTTCAATTGGGCATTAAGAGTACGGGGTAATACCAAAGATGCATGCATTTTGCCCAATCACTTAGGTAAACAGGCGTGGAAATGAAACACAGCGTTGTCGTGCCTCAGGTGCTTGATGCAGCGAGTAAATTAGTGTCCACTCTAAGACTTACCATCCAGAGTTATTTTTGAGAAAGCCTTTCAATAATGCCAACTTTAAAGTGATTCATTGGACTGGCACAATGTATCAATGCTCGAAGGACAGTCGGAGTACAGTAAAAGCTCGTTAATTCAAACTCAAGGGAGACTACAAAATTGTTCGAGTTAGCGGGTTTAGAATAAGCAGGCGTGCGCTAGAATAAACGGACATTGCACCACAGTGCATGGCCAGAACCCATAGAAGGCACCTCTGGACTCGTTATCGCGAATGAGGCGCTACTACACGCTTGCGGCAGACGATTTTGTAAATTAAGTTCATGGAGCTCTAACACTGAACAGAATTGATTGATCAGTCAGTTACGCCAGAAAGAAGCACAGACATATATTCATGTCAGCAGTGAGCCTTAATGTGGAAATGTATGACGCTATTTATGCTCCAAAACACTTTTATTTACATACCATATTTAATGCAATCAAAATTAAATGTTATCGGTAATTTGCATTTGATTGCGCTCCTTCTGTCGCGACCCCATGAGCATCGTTTGTAGCTTGAAAGAGACCTCGAGCGCAGCTTCCAGATTGTCATCTCCTGAGAAATACTGCTCTTTTGGTGATTGACATCTCCAGTAAATTTGATTTGGTTTGGTTTCGCATCACATTTTGATCTCTGTCAGCCGACTTCTATGAGGAGCGATGACAACAAGGGGCTCCTAGTTTTAATTAACGAGCTTTCACTGCGTTGTTGTATGTATAATCTGCTTAATTTAATTCGACAGTTTGCGTCACTACGCTGTGTGTGTGTGTGTGTGTTTGTGTGTGTGTGTGTGTGTGTGTGTGTGTGTGTGCGTGCGTGCGTGCGTGCGTGCGTGTGTGTGTGTGTGTGTGTGTGTGTGTGTGTGTGTGTGTGTGTGTGTGCGTGCGTGTGTGTGTGTGTGTGTGTGTGTGTGTGTGTGTGTGTGTGTGTGTGTGTGTGTGCGTGCGTGCGTGCGCACACACACACACACACAGCGTAGTGTATTTTGACACAGCAATGAAAGCCGCTTTCTACTTTTGTACGTATGTTCTTTAAATTCAGTGCTGACAAATGTGTCTGTTCAGCAATATGCGGTTCGGCAAACATTTTGAAAATATTTGTCACCTGGTTAGGATCTTTTTAAAAAGCCATTTTTGAAATTTTTCATTTGCCACAGCAAGAAACGCAGCAGAATTGTGAAAATTTTAGTTTTAAATGTTCTTCAATGCAAAAAGTAGTGTGTTAATTAAGGGGGGGGACTTGCAGTTGGAAAGAAACCTCATACGACCTTCTGTGATAGCACATGCTTATACCGTGCTACAGCCGAAGGATTGTTGCTGTTAACCCGTTTTTAATGGCCGAAAATAGTCGTCTCGAAGTATACGAGGGCCGACACGGTGGTTATATTTTGTCCTCCGAGACTAAGGGGTAACATCAGGAAGGAAAAGCCTGTGACACGGGGCACTCTCGATTACGATTTTCGGCCCAACACGAATGCTTTTGATAGACATTCGCTTCTAATGCAATCTACACTATGCCGGCACACGCGATTGGCCGTCAAAATGCTCGCAGCGGAAATTTAACCAATAACAGCATCGATTTCAAATTGATTGGTGCCAGTCAAAGGATGACGTAAACTCTAATGAACGTGTGTGCGACATTACGATTTAGAGCCTCGATACCGCACCAAATTTGTCGCAGAGGCTGCCGAGAAAAACGACGTCTCTTCCCGTGCATTTAGCTAGGAGCCCCACACTGAAGCATAGATTATGTGACACCTGTTAGGAACGGTGCTATCCTTATAAACGGCAGAGCGATAGAATCGAAATCAACTTACCCAGTCGGACGTGGTTTTATGGCTGCAGTTTGCGCACCCCCCCCCCCCCCCCCCCCATGAGCAATTTCACATTTCGTCACACTCGGACGAGTTCTCGTAGTTTCACGCACCGCTCGAGTCGTTGCACGCCGGTAGAAGCGCGTATCTTGAAACGAACAGCAACTCACAAAAGTATATCACGCCGTTGCGTCACGGAAACGGTGAAGCATGTTAAGAAAGAATACTGAAGTCTCGGAAGAAAGGCAACAAGAGATTGAACGAACAAAAAACTAAACCTATGCCCCCGCGGCCGTCGCGCAGTTCGTCTCACGGCGGCAAGAGAGTCGAGTAGAGGGAAGGGCTGAGAGAATTCTGTGAATGGTACGAGCCATCAGGTGACCTCCCTTCTTGAAGAGGCACCAACGTTTTTTTTTTTTTTTTTTTTTTTTTTTTTTTTTTTTTTTTTTTTTTTTTTCTTTTGACGCCAGAGGTGGCTGCATATTGTCTGTGTCCCCAGAGTCTGTCTTTCCCGTGACAATGTGAACGTTGCGCCCGCTCACGGCCGTTTATAGCGTGCCCGTGCTGTCGCGACAAGCTTGTCACGCATAACGACGCGTGAAAGTCCCTTTTATCTGCGGAACATTGCGAGAAAATGAAAATGTGCCGCTTATGTCCGCTTATGTCCCAGACGTTAGATGGGACTTGATGAAGGGGGAAACAATGACTGAGAAAAATAAACATTTATTCAACAATCAAATTAAAATGGTGCTTTTAGTGTTGATATTTTTTCGCGCCAACAAGAAAAAAGTAAATCCCAGTTTTGGCTGTGCGGATTGGAAAAACCCATGAAAGTCTCAGAAGAAGTTTTCATCGAATTATGGCCACACGTGAAATCCACAGACTCCTCTTCTACACGTCTGGAAGACGAGAAAAAAAATCGATGTTCCTTTCACATACTTACTGAGCAAGAAATATCTTGGCATGTAAACAAGTTGTCACATAAAATAATTTAGGCAGAGCCGGAACATAAGGCAACCTGTTGCAACGAAGAAACGCACGATCGAAGAGCCACATAATACTTTATCAATTCATAACAGATATAAATTTATGGACGGTCACGTAATAAGCAAACATGAGTGATAGATCACGGCCACTCTAACTTTAATGCTGCCAACGAGTATAAGTTAGCATTTGAAAGAGCAGAACCTGTAAGAAACTGCTTTGAGTAAGACAGTGTCATATTATAGCCTTTTGCGTTTGCACCTCGATGCGCATTACTGCGCCTGTACTCAGTGAAACAAGCCAGATGACGCTAGAACACACACGCACGCACACGCACGCAAACACAAACGCACGCACATACCATTGAAGCAAATAAGTACACAGGATAACTGGTGTTATATTACTTATTTTAGTCAACCTCTCTTAGCTTTTCCTTAAGGTGTAGAAATATTATTTCGCATTGATTTATATATTGGTATGAAATTGCTTGGCATTGGGTTTTTTCATATCTGACATCGCTTGGATGTGGCGCAACTGGCGGTTAAGGAAATGTATTAAGTACTGCGATAGACGAAGTAGACAGGAATGGCCCAACAGTGGGTGTTAATGCAAATTAACCATCAAGGAAAAGAAAAAAACTTGGGAATAGGGAAGGACGTAGGGAATGGTGTTTATGTTCCACTAACGTGAAACCTGGGGAGGGGCGAAGCAGTTGGTCCTTTGAGGGAGATTTCTCTGATGAAGGCATTGGTGGGCCAAGCCTGAAACCGGGCATGTAGAGAATGGTGTTTCCGCTCCAATAAGGTCGTCCTAAAATTCGGCGGAATGCAGCTTACCCTCAGGCGCTTCTTCTACCTCTACTTCTTCACTACATGCCCGGTTTCAGTTCCCTACAGCATGTAGTGAAGGGTGTTTCAACTGCGCTAACGTCGTGGGCTAATTGTTGGGCTAACTGCTGCCTTTTGCATTGTTAGTGCACCGGTGGCAAGCAGCAGGATTTACCTTATTTCTTTTTTTTTCATCATATCATCTTGCGATGAAACTCACGCGACGCGAGGCGTCGCCAAGCACCCTTCGATAATAATGTTCTCCCTCTGTATTCAACGCAGCTCACTCTCTTTCTTGCTATTGATGAGGGACCGTGACGACATGACTGTTACTACATGACACGCCGACAAACCTAGACACTATGGTGCCTCGCCCCTAAAACTATCATGACTTATATATGCAGCCCTGACCCACTTGTGTAACTGCAGTTTCGTCTGGACTGGGATAAAACGTACCAGAAATTAAAAACCTGCTCTACCAACTGGAAAACAACGATAAAATCAACTACCCACATCTGCAAAGATTTGCGTCATCTAGTAAAGGCCTTGAAACGTTGAACATTTGTATATGTCTGTAAGGACCCTTGAGTGAAGGAATTAGTAAACTTAATTAGGCGTGAGTGCGTGGTTCGTATTCATGAGAAACATTTTATGATGCGCATGTGTGACGCGGGACTTTGCGCATATTTCAAGCTGACGAAACCGTCTTAAATTCACCAATAAGCTTTCGAATATTGCCATTATACTATTTTCAAATCTCTTATGATACTTTTCATATTCAATGTACGCTTGCTGGGTGTTCGAGACCCGGCGGAAGTAAAAAAAATGTCGTTGCACTTTCATTAAATGCATTCAAAGGACATATAATGGAGTGTATCGTTTTCATGTTTCAGACCGCCGCTCATGTTTTTCAGGTCGATGTTTTAACAAACAGCTTCCAAGCTTTGAATTTCTTGTTCAGCGATAGGAAAGGGGAACATCCTTAGGTGGTTATTTGTTTGAGTTGCTTATTCTATGCTCGCTAACCTTCATGAAAATAAAAAGAAATCAGAATCCTACCATTTCTAATGTGGAGGCAGTCAGGAGAAATATGCAGTAGTTACATAATACCAATATAAGGCTTCTCAGAATTCCCCCAAAAAAAGCATAGTATGGCGCCTCTATTTTCAGCGCACTTGCAATCTTGTGAACCTTTGCTACTCGGCGGCAAGTAGCAATGTTTGTAAGCAGGCAAAACAATGACTACTTTTGAGTTATAACTCTACACGCGATAGTGCGCAAAAAATAAGAAGATTTTATATTACTTTGTGAACCTCTAAAATGATTTCAGTGTACCCAGACAATAAAACTTGCAGGGCGCTTCAGCATTACTTTCAAGATTAGAACGTCGTCGAGTAATCGTGGCGTGTCTGTATTGCCTAGCAATTCCCTAGCCTAGCTTCGCCTCTCGGCGGACCCTTCAACCATGTGGCAAGGCAAGTAGTGATGCTTGCTGAACAAGTTGGGTAATCGTGATGTTATGAAGAGTGCGAACGTAGAACACTTGAAATCAGCGCAACGATGAGATGCCCTATGAATATCGCCTTTTTTCGACCTTTCCCTTTCTGTTGCTTGCTGATGTTCATGTATATTTATATGTGGCAAACGCAGGAAATAAACAGCGGTTAGTTAGTGCTCGTGTCGTTGTATGTATTCCTTTTGCGTCCCGGGCTTTACGTTCGTGCTGTTTTTACCATCCCAAGGCAAGCCTAAGTGCGGTACCCTGCGGCTTCTATGTCCATGCATGTGGTGCGACGAAACACGGCCACACAGCAGGCCGATGCCGTGGAAAAGTGCACCCGTTTGTTGTTTGCGCCATATCGCGGGTGCTGCGGTAACCCGCTGAAGAACCGCCGAGTTGTGCATGTTACCAACAGTGAAAGGTGTACATAAACAGCTCGTTGTTAGTACTGTATGCGTGGTGGCCGCGCGGTGAAGCGCATCGCGCCACGTGGCCAGGGGTCGCCGGTTCGCATCCCCGGTCGCACTCGATCCGAGGAGCTGTTTTTAATTATTTCTTTATCTGCATCTACCGCGACTTTTCGCTCACGGACTATACTGATCTTTCGCTTACAGCCGATGGCGCCGGCGCTGATACCGACCCCGGAATTTCAGCGAAACAAGTTTTTTAACGTTATTGCGTTAATAAATTAAGGTGTTTATAATGGTCATTACTCAAATAAATTCCAGCTCCAAAAGCACTTGGTGATATAATCTTTCTTGTTCACGCAACCCTCCTTATTTCACTTATTTTTTCTGTATTCAGAAAACTGTTAAGAAGCATCCTACTTTATGGTACTACATTGCTGCGCTGGAAAGTGTTTTGCTTCTGAATAAACCGGAAATCGCCGTGTTGTGAATGCAGTTCTGTGATATTATGAGCAATTCTGATTTTACATCATGGGCGTGTGCTTGCAGACCAAATCTATTTAAAATGGAGGGAGCTGGGTGTTCAGTACTCAATCCTCGTAAAAGGTGGCGTGAAAAGGGGGCACGTAAAAGGTGGCACACAATACCAGGAATCAATTATCGTTGATATCTGCTATTGTGTTGAACCATTATAGAGTGAAGAAAGTTTTCCAAAAACCAAACCTTTTTAGCATAGCATGCCATGCCTTCCAGAATATTTACTACACGGCACATCTTCTTTGGGCGACCTCGAGGGCAGCATTCCATTTTACAATTGGCACTAAGGCGAGAAGTCTGGAAAAAAACACTTGCTTTAAGGTTATTGAAGAATGGGGACCAATGTATTACTAGGACGAACGTCCGACAGGGTGATATCTGATTAATTTTACCGCCTGCGATTCGTCGACGAGCCCAGAAACCGTAATGCACTGTCATATTCTTTTTTTTTCTTTTTTTTCTTTTCCCCTATCGGAACGCAGCCGCAATGACCTCAAAATAATCCTATACCGTCATGTTGAGCAGCACAAAGACTAGCTCATGAGCAAGCACGGTGATGTTAATTCAATCCCATTATCACAAACGCCTTCAGCGTAACTTCATCACAAGAGATTGCGTCCATGTTAATAGTGACGGGATGTCAAATAGCAAAAAAGTTGTGGACTGAGAATATTAAATTCAGGCGCGACCGTTCGCGCTGATCGTAAGAAAATCCTTGCTAACCAGTGAATAGACGTTAACCGTGAAAATTGCTATGACAGATGCGGCATCGCACTCGTGAGTGAGTGACTGGAATAACTTTATTTGGTCCACAATAGACGCGAGTAAAATGAGCTTGGCCCACAGGGGACGATCAGGGTAAACCTAACGGCCCTCGCGCGGGCCGTCTGGACGGCCAGAATTTGAGTGGCCTGGTACTGTCCTTAATAAACTTCACTTCTTCTTGAGTGAAAGGGGGGGGGCCCACCGAAGCGCAGACCCAGAGGACATGTTAGAAGTCCGCGTAAACACCACACAGGGGGGCACTGAAGGCTTCGGAACCATTCACGATATATTGTGTGTAGCGTCGCAGGGCTCGGGTAGGTGCTTGTTTGTTGCAGTCTGAGAGCTTACTATTTGACAGCTTACTATTTTGAATTCGATGTCGCGTAACTCCCTGGCTAGGGCCCTGCAGAGCGAGGAGTGCGGCAGTGGCAGCAGTCTTCTTTAGAGGTAATGGCGCTTGCATCTCTCGTTGTACGAGCAGAGAGGTTCGCGTCGCCCAGGAGATGACGCTTTACATGGCACGCGGTCGGACAAACCTCGTGCAGCCGAGTGCGCATCCTCGTTGGGATTGAGGAAGGCGTCCTCAATTTTTTTCAAGGTGCGCAGGAAACCATACCACGGGGTGATTTTTCAGGTACCGATTTGGCTTTTTAATGATGCGCATGACCTGGGGAGCCACCTTGTCCATCTGAAATGCCTTGATAGCGGCCTTGGAGACTGAATAACGTTTGTCATGCACACCGTCCGTCAATGCAAAAGCAATGACAAGCTGCTGTGCAACGCTGGAACTAGAAGTGTGGCTTTTCGTGCAGCAATGACGACGACCACTGAAGACAAGGCTTCTTCTGGAGCGTACGAAGCCGCATCTACCAAGCAGATAAAATAAGTGTTATTGCACTAAATATTTTCAGACCTCATTCTTGGTGGGCTGCGTGCATTACTTCTTTTCCGGGTGATCTGGTGAAGCGTTAAACTAGGTTTCAACTGCTGTGGTAAGCTGAGCTTAGGTGGAACTGAATCTTCTCCAGAGTGAAGGTTAAGCGTGCCCATATCGTAACTATATATAAGAAGTCCCAGTTTTACTGCAAGGGTGAAGCAATTGCGATCGCAACAAATTGTTATGTTACACGAAGTGGGCCTGGCAGCTTAGTATTTTGAATTCGATGTCGCGTAAGTCCCTGAAACGCTTGTGTAAGAGAATAGGGCCGCTCCAGGGAGAGCTGCTCTTCCCACATAGTATTCAAGCATTGAGAGCGCAGCACGTAGAAGGTTATACCAGCTGCACGTTGATGGTTGCCGAGATAGCAGTCACGCCATCAGCGATCGCGACTGCTGACGGCGGCACGGCAGAGGAGGCTGCTATCGCCCTTGCTATCATACACGCTTCACAAATACAAGCATCGGATGAACCAATCACTGTGGTTGCTGATTCACAAACTGCCTCTCGGAACATAGCGAAAGGAATGGTCACACCCTACACACACCGCATGCTGACATCAATACACCCCACTTTGTTACACAGGGGTGCGTATCGTCTGGACACCCGGACACGCCTCTCTCCATGTCAATGAACGCGCTAATGCGGTAGTTCGAGAGCTCACAAAGCGGGCGCCATCGGAAGAGTTGTCCGACCCAGACGACGCAGACACAGAACCACTAAACTACACTAAAACGCCACAACATTACCGAGAAAGCGATATGTACTTCCCATCACCACATAAATCACTGAACCGAGACGATGCTGTTGCCTGGCGGCAGCTTGAGACTAATTCATTCCCCTGCCTTTACATCCTTCATCGTTTCCACTCCACACAATATCCCTCATACTGCGCCTCGAATCGAAGTTCGAAGTTACTCCTCGAGCGACACCGCGCCCGCCCCCCTCTTGCGTCTTTTAATGCTCATTCAAGATGGGCGGGCCTTTTCTCCCTGCTTCGACGACCGGTTTCCCTAGCGGGGTGACGTTATCGCATGCGCATTCCAAGCGAAGGAGATGGGCCGGCTTGTTTGGTCTCTTCGTGTGTGTTCATCACCCCCCCCCCCCCCTCGCGTGCTTTTCGCCGCGTTAGAATCGTACGACACGCGCGGGCTTGTTGTCAATGACATGAGAGCGACGGCAAAAATTGCTATCGCAATAAAAGAAGCTGTGGAGCTGATCGTTTGGCGTGACCGAGCGAGCGCGAGCCACGCCGAGGTGAGGGGAATGTGTCATGCGCATGCGTAGTAGTGCGCAGCTGGTGGTGGTCTCGCGGGGAAGACGGTGGGAGCAGTGTACGGGTAGTTGATACTTAAAGAAAGCCAGCAAAAGCACGGGACACGAGAAAGAGGCAGACGCAAACACCGCTGAAACGAACAAGTGCGACTTCATTGCAGAAAAGCATTCATCCAAGAAACCTCACAACGCATGTGTAGCACGTCAGTGGCACCTACAACGTCAATCGGTGAATGATCGAGTACACAATCATATTTCTTGCCATGGTCGCAACACATTAAATTCCTTGTCAATGGGGCAATTTGGTGGTGTGCTTATACATTTATCTCCGCTTTTCCTAATGTTGTATACCTCCACAATTTTTCACGGTCTTTTAGATACGAAGCATCTTATGCTCGGGGCTATGTCCGTCCCGCTACCGCGTCCGGCCACTTTCATGAAGTAGGGAAGCACCCATTATGCGAACCAGAACACTGTAGTAATATGAAGGCCGTCAACCACTACCACAGTCATCAGAGTCATGGCCGAGAGCACAGAGAGGCTACTTAGCAATGGCTAGGCAGGTGGTGTCTGTCGCCCAGGTTGACCCCATTCCTTGATCTTGCTTGCATGTGTTTGGAGGGGGATTAGTCCGTCCCTCCTTCCCGCGTCCCACGTCCCACACCACCACAGCGCATGCGCGTCCCCTCCATCCTCTCTCCTCTCCTACACTCACCCCCCTCTCTCTCCTCTAGGAATCGTCTACTCTACGGAGCGGCCCCCCGCTTCCCATACCCCCCCCACAGCGCAAGCGCGTCCCCTCCCCCTATCCTCTCCTACGCTCACCCCCCTTTCTCTACTCTAGGAATCATCTACTCTACGGAGCGGCGCCCGCATGCCACTCCCCCCACAGCGCATGCACGTCCCCTCCCCCCTCTCTCTCTCCTCTACTACGGTCCCCCCCGTTATCTCCTCTAGGAATCCTCTACGGAGCGGCGCGCACGACAGGTGATGCGACAGCTGCATACTCCGCTGCGGGCGCCACGGCAGTTCCGCAGTATGAAAATGGCGGAGCGCGCGCGCCTTATTCTCTCTCCTGTGCAGCGTCGCGATGAGCGCCCGGACCGCTGCTGTGAACGAGAGCGCCAACGTTCCTCCCGCTCAAGCTAATTATCTCCCCGCTGCTTCGCATCCACACATGGTTCCCTTTAGCGGGAGATGGGGAAGTTTTTTAGCCCTTGCCATTTCCCAGATAAGTTTCATTACTGTAAAGCGGGTGGCAAACCACATTCATGACAGAGACGTGCAAGATTAACCCCATCATTGAAATTCATAGAAGCGTAATGCTCACGCAGCCTACTATTAATACATCAGCCGGTTTTGCCGATGTACATCTTATCACAGGTCAACGGAATGTTGTACACAACACGTGTGACACATTCAGTGAAGCAACGCTCGTGTTCCGTAGTGCACACCGGATTGCTAGTCTTTCCAGGAGCCACATGTGCTAGCCTTGATAGCCTATGCTCAAGCAGTTGCAAAGCAGCTGAACTTCTGCGAATCTGCGCGCACCAGCGCCAACGGTTGCCAGGCAACGCGAGGTTGTGTCATCGCTGCGCGGAGTTTTTTTCTCCACGATGCACAGGTTACGACCGGCTTAAACAGGTCCGCTGTAAAACGCCACTTTGCAAGATGGTACGAAGCGAAGTATCCAAGGCGCTATACTTCTGCAGAAGTACAGGGCTTGTATTAAAGATACTGAGGGCTTGAGCTGCTTCTGGGGATGCTTTCGAAGTTATGGCGTAAAGCGTGAGCCATGTCAATCATAACGCAAAGAGCGTGAAAGTGCGAGTGGCGCGCGCAACAATGGAGAGCGCGCACGTTGAATCGTTCAACACGAAAGTGTTTTATCCCGGGGACGACTAACACTTCACTAACGTCATTTCCATCTCGAAATTGACATCGATAAAACGCACACGAACACATTGCACAACAAAGAAGGTGAAAGTGTTCTGATGCATTGGGTACCCTGGGAGTCATAACCACGGTCTCGCAGTTCACTACCATAGGTGCCGGGCGCTCCAACCACTAAGCTTCCGGCTCGCATGCCCGATGCTGCATAAAAGCGACTTATCACTCGCACGCCTTCACCCTTTCGCGTTGATCTTGGTTGGCGGGGGGTGACGTCGCTGGTTGGGAGCGATGAAGTGAAGTAATGCATCACGACGCTAATAAGCGCCCAAATGAAGGGCTTCGGTAGTTTCAACACATTACAGTAGGAAACTATATGGTCGGTGTAATGCGCCATACGCACTGATTCGATTAGGTGAAGACGCACTAAGTGCTTTGTCTTTTGCGCCGCTTTAACGTGTGACGCCTGGTCGCAGAGTAGTGCAGCTCCCACATCCACCAGACGCGTTCCTCCGCCGCCTGCAGCTTCGAGTGCGATAGCACCGATTAAATAATCTGCTGCAGTAAGCCGTACAGAACGCCACTGGCATCCGCGAGGTAATGCCATGCAGTGAATGCTTTGGTCTAGGTATCCACATGCTAGCGGGAAGTGGAACACCTCCCAGCGTTCACGGCTCAAGCTACAAACTGCTCCTCTCGCGTTCCTAAAGCGCTTTGTGGTATGCGCATGAGCATAAACGTAGGTTCCCTTGCTATTGGAGGACGCACACCTTGGTGTTTCTCTTGTCAAATGGAAACAATTTAAATGAGTGCATATTGAGTACCAATGTTTATCACGTGCGTGTTGATGCCATCTTTGCGCAGGATTATCCGCATGCTAATTAGTAATTACTTGGGTTTAACGTCAGAAAACCACGACATGATTATGAGAGATGGTGTTAGGGAGGGCTCCGGAAATTTAGACCACCTGGTGTTCTTTAACTTACACATAAATCAATTATCCATATGCTGTCCCCAGCTGTATGTAACTACTTCAGCTACCACAAAGGTTGAGTGATGATCACGGATGTTAGTCGACGCGATGGAGAAGTTCCACTATCCGTCAACGTAGGTGCTTGCACATCAAACGGTGGTGTAGCTGCCAAATTGCAGTAGGCAAAGTGCAACCTCAGTGTACAGTGTACAATGAAAAATCATCTTGAAAACAGCACAGAAACACGAGGATGTAAAAAAGATACAACGAGACGGGCGCTGCCTCGCAACTGAAGCGTTGCTTAAAAAAAAGAACACGTACCTTTGCGCAACGAAGATGGCACGTGCACACCGGTGCCGTGAAACATAAAAAAGGGGTGAAAGTCAAACATGTGCATCTCTCTACGACAATGACTTCAACACTATGTGCCCGAGACAAGCCTAATCACTAGACAAGGCCTGAAGATATCTCGATTTGTAACAAAAACACTGATGGGTGGCTAGTGCACAACTGTTTTTTTTTTAAATGCGAAGCATTTCTTTGCGTACTGCAAGTACTTTGAGCGTTTCTATCTACGTATATATCTATCTATCTATCTATCTATCTATCTATCTATCTAGCCGCCTACGTCTGGATGCTCTCGTGATCGCCTCCTTAGCTTGAGATCAGCCAAAATTTATATGGGAGGGTAAGATGATTTGACGAATATGTCTGCCTGGTCGTGACTTCACTAACATGAAGATCCCGTCGCGTACGTCGTCAAACTCATTCCTCCAGACACGTGTGGCTCATACCCGTGTACCACGGGCCACGGTATGCGGGTATGCACCACAGGTGTTTGAAAGTTTATATCTACCGAGTCACGGCGCAGACAGACATTGGTAATTTCAACGCGACAAAGTTAAGAAAAACTGACATCGGTAGCGTTGACACTCGTAATTTAAATGCCAGAACGTTAAGAAAAACTGACATCGGCGGCGTTAACGCGACGTGCAAAGAATAGAAATCAGAGTCCCAGTAGGAATCGAACCCACGCATTCTGCGTGGCAATGAAGTATTCTACCACAGATCCACGTCAGGTCTCGAAACTGCCTTGGAAAAAGACGTTATGCAGGCGTAATGTTAGTGAAACGTCAATTGTGGTTGCAGTGCTGGCGATGTAATTTTAAAAAACATTACATATGTACTCCTATGATGAAGGAGTCACGTCGGCTTAACGTCAGTTTTATACTTAAGCGTCATCCACTGTGGCTGGTTGACGTTGCACTAGCCAGGGCTACGATCCTCGCAAGCACAAGCGCTACATATCAGCTTACGGCTTCTGGTATTGGCTATACCCATGTTTCTGTTGGCATCGTTACAAAACTGTAAAGAACGGATTATATAAACATGTGCGACTGTTCAACTTACGTCTGTGCGTCTAACCTTTGTACATATTTTAGCGTCATTTCGTAACGTTTCGCTAAATAAAAAAATGACAGCCCAGTCATTTTACCTCCGCATGGTTCGCATAACATCGATTTCCATGGTGCTTGGGATCTGCCGAGTTTTAGGGGCGAAGCTCCTTAGACTGTCGGTCATGCGTCCCTTGTATGTAGTAGCCACCTGCTGATGACGATGACGATCGCGATCGCGATCGTCATCCCCACTATGCGATCGCGATCGCGATCGCATAGTGGCTACATGGAATGTACCCGCGTCATAACGATGACGCTGATGACGATGACGATCGCGATGCCATACAACACATGGCATCGCGATACCACATGGAATGTACCCACTATGCGTCATAACGATGACGCTGATGACGATGATGATCGCGATGCCATACAACACATGGCATCGCGATATGGTCTCACATGCACATCGTTTGACCATATGCAGCCAACCACCATCACGTCTTTGTACCTCAGGAACTTTGCCCACTCATCATCATTCACTCCGCGGATATGCTGTGATTTTTTTTTTCATTTTACAAATTTACGCTTCCATGATCTTTCTGATGAGTTGAATCTTGCAACGGTGAATGATAGTGGAATCCTCAAAGGCACCGGCGTGCACGTCACATCGTCATGTACAAAAGTTTGTGTTTTAACGCGTGTCGCGTCCCGTTATATCTCTCTTCATCCTCGTGTTGCTGCGCCATTTGCAGAATTAATCATAAGAAACTCGACCAAATGTCAGTTCTACTAAAATGAACAATCAACTACTCCTGCGAAAACACGGTTCACTTCTGTGCCACACCGATTCCTGTGATGGAGGAATCAACCACATTTGTTTTTCTTCTCAGTCGCTTGTACTGATCCTACCAATCCCGAAAGTTTTGTGCGCCTTGCGTGCTTTTATAAGGCCTCCAGGATCTTATGCATTGAAGGTTGTCCGCACCTCCCTTGCCTCCAGAAACGGCCCACCTATGACAAAGCGGCGATGTCATGCGATGAGGTCATCAGGTAGCGTGACCTTATCTGAAGTCACTATGACGTCAAGCTGACGTAACAAATTTTGCCCATCTCTCACGTCCATGATTACGTGGCAGGGTGACATCATAACGTGCTTTTTCGTCACTCGTGTTGAAGCCGACGGCCCCTTTTCTCTAAAAAAAAGAAGAAACTACCTGGGAAATTGACTAATGTGAGATTAACCCTCTCCCACTGATCAGTGGTGCAGTTATTACAAGAGTGGCAAAGTTCAAGAGCAAAACGCTGCAACATCCGCCATACAGCGCAGACATGCTATTTTGGAGATTTAACATTTTCTAGCAATTGAAAAAAGAAGAAAAAAAACTTCCCTATCTACCGCTTAAAGGGAACAATGTGTGGATGCGAAGCAGCGGGAATATTATTAGCTTGAGCGGGAGAAACGTCGCCGCTCTCGTTTCGCGGCAGCGGCCCAGGCGCTTATCGCGGCGCTGCACAGGAGAGAGAATGAGGCGCGCGCTCCGTTATTTTCATACCGCGGAACTACCCTGGCGCCCCAGCGGAGTATGCAGCTGTCGCACCACCTGTCGTGCGCGCCGCTCCGTAGAGGATTCCTAGAGGAGAGAACGGGGGGGGGACCGTAGGAGAGGGGGGAGGGGACGTGCATGCGCTGTGGGGGGTGTGGCACACGGGAGACGCTCTGTAGAGTAGAGGACTCCAAGAGGAGAGAAAGGGGGGAGCCTAAGAGAGGAGAGAGGGGGGGAGGACGCGCATGCGCTATGGGGATGAGGGACGCGGGCTTCGCTCCGTAGAGTAGAGGATTCCTAGAGGAGAGAAAGGGGGTGAGCGTAGAAGAGGAGAGAGGGAGAGAGGACGCGCATGGGCTGTGGGGATGAGGGACGCGGGCACCGCTCCGCAGAGGATTCCTAGACGAGAGAAAGGGGGTGAGCGTAGGAGAGGAGAAAGAGAGGGGGGAGGGGACGCGCATGCGCTGTGGGGATGAGGGACGCGGGAAGGAGGGACGTTAAAAAATGACCGTTTCTCATGTAGTCGAATTTGCTTGCTTTCATTTGACTCGCACTACGTAAAAGAGTGCTCTTGCGTATCGCATATACAGCTCCCAAAGGAGCTTTCGCGTGCATTTTTCCTTAATGGTACGCTTTTTGCAAGGTGCACCAGTGACGCATGTGACAGATAGTTTCGTCGATATGCCGTTGTTATAATTGGATAACTATGGGCCCAGTATCCGTAAGAATTGACACGGCATTCAGGTATTAAGGCGAAAGCCTTTAATGTCTCATGCTCACGTCCGTCCGTCCCTCCACCCGTCCGCCCGTCTGTCCGTGCCGTCCGTCCGTCCGAGCCCTGGCACGGAGCCAGGTGGCCGCCAGGGTGCGCAAACGGACGCCGTCGCGTCGGACTCTACAGCGCGCGCGCTTTGCTTGCGTAGCGTCGCTGTGCACAGCGTTCGGAATCATTCTGACCGACGCCGTCTCAATGGACACAGGCGTTCGCGGAACGCACTTTGGAATTTCCAAATGGTCCGTCAATTTAAGCGCTGGAACGCGGATGGCGTTTGTACGATGCGCATAGTGCGAGAAAATACGAACGCATGCGAACGGAGGAAGATCAGTCTCGCGTCTTGGTGCGATTCCCAGTAAATAATTAAAGAAGAAAACGCGCACACATTCGTTTTGTTTGGTATCCCACT
This sequence comes from Rhipicephalus appendiculatus, assembly GCA_030522465.1. Classification (NCBI taxonomy): domain Eukaryota; kingdom Metazoa; phylum Arthropoda; class Arachnida; order Ixodida; family Ixodidae; genus Rhipicephalus; species Rhipicephalus appendiculatus. The sequence continues at coordinate 68,258 of JALIZH010018591.1, forward strand.
GAAAGAGTGTAAACGAAAAAAAGACATGGTATAGTCAGTCCAATGGCCACACGCTTTCGCCGTTCACACTTTCGAATGTACAAAGTGTCCTTGAATTATTTTGTGCAGACAACACAGATTATATTACAACAGACGATAAGTTTAACGCTTTACAAACAAGACAACACTGATAATCATGCATTGCGATGTCTAGAAGTCCTACGCGCCAAAACACAAATCAGCTGTCTTACTCGCCGGTAAGTTGTCGTTGCGGTGGGGTTTGTCGTCGTGGGCGCTTCGAGAGACATTCGAAGTTCAGCGCCTCTCAAGATACCTTGGCCACACCGTGACGCGGTAGTGGTAGAAAAGCAGGCCGGCAGGATACCCGGCGACTGCAGTACAGGTCAATGTCCAGACGCCGGCACGATATACGGGCACCTCATAACACCTGGTACGCTGGCGGTTGCCCATTTGGTACGAGGCCATGAACACACACAAGACCCACATGCTCAGGCTAGGTACAGTGACAAATTGCGGGTCACGGTGTTAGTACCGGTGGCTGAGTGCGAATCGAGCTCACCAGGCATGCATAGCTGCAGGACACTCGGTCGAGGGAAGCAGCTCAGAGTGAGACATCCGGCTCACCAGCACCGCATGGCTGTAGGACACGTCGTTGAACAACGCCGCAACCCAAACCGAGCATCAGTAAGCTGCCGTTTGAATAGAGTGACGTTCCCTCTGCTCGGGCCGCAATCCGCACTCACTCTTCCTTTTCGTCTTCCTGCCGTCAGAAGCACATAGCTCAGCGCCGAACTGCCGTTGCATTTCGCTTTGCCGCGGTCAAACAATCATCCTCATTACAGCTGTTTATAGCAAGCAGCTAGTCCATAAGAAACAACAACGCCACCGGCACCCATGGACTCAAGATCGCAATGGTCTTGCGCATGAATACGAACGTGTGATGTCAACTTCTATTTTCAGGAAAACTAGCACATATGAACGCGGGTAAATGAGAGAAAGCCCTCTCGCTCTATCAAATATGATCTAGGGAGTCCACAGGCCTCCTTTGTACATGCGCCGGCAACGGTGGCTTGTCTGCAAAGTAAAAGGGCTTGCGTAATGTTTTTCAAGGTTTATACATATCGCGGTTAGCACTGTAACAAGCAGACCACTGGGCTGGTATAACTACAAATACACATGACACTTACCCTGTTCACTGTAACCTTATTGTCTTCTTGTTCATTGAGCATCCTCGCACAATATTTTCTCTCGCTTATTTTTTGGCCAGGATAGTGCTTGTGATACGCCATATAATTCGTGTCAGAAAGAACACTTTTACAATAAGATGAAACATTCCTGGATGGAGAAAAAATAAGTAACGCAGGCGTAATCTAGACATCGAAGACAATAGAAACAGGAAGCGACTGGCTGCAGTACGCAAAACAGAAAAATCATAGAATGTGCTCTTGGTTACGTCTTCTACTTTGTTATTGCGATCTTCTCATACAACTCATAATTCATTCAGAAATATTTGTTGCACAAGAAATTGTCTTCAATTAATCTGCCCTGACATTTACGACACATAGCTAGGTAAAGGCCTACTTTCCGTTTACTTTAGTTTATATAGTCAGAGCATCGCTTCCTCTGCGCAATATGTACTGTCTTAACATCAAAATCACGCAAATGTTTCAGGCCATAATAATTTGGTTTTCAGTGTAAAAATATTTCCCTAAATTGGTGTCAGTTGTACATATTGATTGATCTAATGATATATAGTGTACAACGGCTGCAAACGGCAGTATTTCATGTTGTGGCCTGCAGAGCACCCAATTTTAACGAGAAGGTCAGCGGCAAATGGAAACCGCTAAGCGGGCTGAAAAGGAAGACATACCAACAGGCCGCCGACTTTTGCTGGCAGCTTCTGCAGATAGCTCCTGAATCTCGGCGCCCATAGCAAGTGATACGAGCCTTGCCTAAGCGCACAAGGCTAGCCAGCTACAATGACAACACCTCACACACTAGCCGACCAACGTCCTGACGACCAGGATACCAAGTGAACAAAGAAGCCAGGTGCTTACAGAAGCTACCCCAAGCGCTAAAAAAGAGCGATAGATTGCAAGCTTCCAAAATTAATATGTACTCGCATGCGACTTCGACAAAGCTAATGAAAATGCCAAGGCAGAAGACCTATGCAACAGATTAGACCCATTGTGCTGACGTAATGAAGCAATAGGTACGCCCATGCAGAGGCTACGGAACTCAAAGAACACGTGGCGCCACTGTAGCCGACGAAAACGGCAACGAGATAACGCGAATCTGTCTACCATAAATACAAACACGGCCGAAGAGACTGTGATAGCCTTACCAACCACGACATTCATGAGGAGACCCCTTGTTATTAAGGGTTACTGCTTCTGCTAATTACATAAATAAATAAATGTAGAGCACTGGGCATGGTGGTTCACAGACATGACACACTGCGCTGACTTTGAACGCTAGTGTCGCCAAACACAAACTGTGTGTTAGGGGAGTTGATGAACAACGAAAAGAAAACAGACAAAGATGGCGTGACAGGAAGTCGGTGGAACTAGCAGGTAGGCTCTATGCTAAAAACGAAGCGCTATTACAAGACATTTGGATACATGACTCACTACCTGTCAGTTCGGCAGAAGGGGAACTAACGAGCGCACTACATAGTCTGGATGAAGTAAGCATTCTATGACTTATTTGACTCAAGTTCGAGCGTACTTTTCAGCGATATTCTAACCGACATGAAAATTCTGTACATATTACGCAATGGAAAGGGCGGGCGACAACTATATAAATTGGGGATAACAGCCGATAAAAAGTATATCGCACTCCTAAAAAAATTTTGGTATTTACAAACTTTGAGCTAGAAATCCTTGTACGAACGCCGGCTATCTGTCTAATAACCGCCACTTTAGGAAATTTATTAATATGAGGCTTACTATTTATTGCTACTTCCTTGAAAAAAGCAGTAGTAAAAAGGATCTTTGCTACCATGGCTGAACATGAACAGTATCGTTGGGTGGTTTGTGGAGTTTAACATCCCAAAGTGACTGTTCACATACATCACTGTTTACGATTTGTTTTATCTCTAAAAGTCATAGTTTTGGCCACTTAAGGCCATAAGACGTCGTATTGTAAGCGACATTGTCTTCTTATACTGATTAATGATCACTTAGTACTCTATGTAATTAAGGTGTTAAATATGTCCTCTAATGACACCATCAGGTCCATGTTGTAGGTATACTGCCACCCATGTTTCTTATTTTGACTTTGCTCTATTCGGTTTTCGCCTTTAAAGACTGTCAGCAATGCTCAGCACGAACCGCGCCTGATTGTTCTAGAAGCTCCGCGATTACTGTAGATCGTTTTGTTAAGATTGCGCGCAAGACGCGAACACTCGAGCTTATTCCAGAGCTTGCGCGACAACCAGTGATAAGACTGCAATAGTAGTCTACGACACACGTATAAATGTCGACGCGCTTCACAGCTTGTCACTTGATCAACGGCGACTTTCTGTTCGCCGCTATCAGTGCCAGTGTTTATTACTGTAACCTGACTTTCCGTTTTCACGGCCGCAAGTTCGGCCAAATTAAGTGTTTCGCCTTGAAGACATCGACTGCTGCCTTCGTCAATATCACGACCACGTGACATCTGGTGGAGGTGCTGCTGCTGTCATGTACCGGACGCCCCCCGTAAAGCCGTGAGCACAGCCCAACTCGGGACGAAGACGCCTACCCCGTCACGGACAGTCGAGCCAGCCGCAGACTAAAAGGACTCCCCCGCAGCACAGACTTCTACCGGACAAGCCAAAAGCTACGGCAACGAAGATGACAGGCACGATGACGGCCGCTGTGTCCCCTGCAACGATCGTTATTCAGCCACCGAGAGAGCCACCGACTTTTCATGGATTACCAAGTGAGGACCCCGAAACCTGGCTAGAGACTTACGAACGAGTCGCGGCCTTCAACAACTGGGAAATCGACGAAAAACTGCACAGCGCCTACTTCTACCTCGAAGACGCAGCAAGGACCTAGTTCGAGAACCGGGAGTCCACACTTCGAACATGGGACCTCTTTCGCAGCGCTTTCTTGGAGACGTTCGCGAGCGTCGTCCGAAAGGAAAGGGCCGCCGTAGCTTGCTGGAGACGCGGATCCAACTTCCGAATGTAAGTGTGGCCATTTTCGCAGAGGAAATGACCCGACTGTTTCGCCACGCTGACCCTGCTATGCCCGAGGACTAGAAAGTCCGCTTCCTCATGCGAGGAGTAAATCAAGAGCTTTTCGCGGTATTGATGGGAAACCCACCGACGGATCGTTCACGAATTCTTCTCGGAAGCGACTACAATCGAAGAGACACTGGAGATGCGCACCCGGCAATTCAATCGCCGCTCGACGCCAGGTTACGCCGACATTCAATCCCCCCTGCTCAGACGACCTGCGCGAGACCATGAGGGCCGTGGTGCGCGAGGAGCTTCGTAGAATGTTCCCGTCATCCCATCCGCAAGTTTCCTTGATCGCTGATATTGTTCGAGAGGAAATCCAGCAGTCGTTGGGTACTCCTGAACTGCAACGGTCTTAGCCGCAAGCCATGAGCTACGCTGCTGCAGCGCGTCGTAATACTCCCCCCACCGCGCCCACGTGAAGACGTCGCACCACCGCAGTTCCGCCGCCAGACACCGCCGCCCCCACCACCAACGCCATACCGTCCATCCGCCGGCCAGCGTTACGCTCCGCCCCTGACCACGGCCCACTGTGCTGCCACTGCAAAGAAGCTCGCCACACCAACCGCCGGTGCCAGTACCGTCACATGGGGCTGCGCGGTTTCGCCGTCGACGCGCCGCGTCCACAGCGGGATGAAAGACCACGCGACATCGCCCACTATCTCGCAGGAGCTCAGTGGACACCCCGACGACCATCCCGCTCGCCGTAGCCTGGCCGCTACATGTCACCGCAGCGCCGTCAGTACACTGGCCCAAACCGGGGCAATCGCCTAGCCCGTATTCGAGAAACTAAGGACAACGCGACGAAACATGCAGAACACGACGCGAAGCAGACGAAGCCCTGCCGACAAACGTCGCGGACCGCCGAAGTCGTGACGACGCAACATGGAAGCAGTGCAAGAAATCGGCGCAGCCGTGATCCGACGCCGCGACCCAACCGCAACGCACGACGACGAACCAGCGACCTCGACGTAATATTCAACGGCCACAACGTCACCGCTCTCGTTGACACTGGAGCCGACTATTCCGTCGTCAGTGGGTCTTTCGCGACGAAGTTGAAGAAAGTAACGACTGCTTGGCAAGGCCCTGAAATCCAGACCTCTGGCGGTCATCTAATAACGCCGGCCGGTTTTGCACCGCAAGAGTCACCATCAATAACCGAACTGATTCCGCCAGCTTACTAATATTACAGAACTGCTCCAGGGATGTGATACTTGGGATGGACTTCCTAAGTAAACACGGCGCCGTCATCGACCTAAGGTCTGAGTCGATAACACTAACCTCAGAAAAGGCGCTGCCTACCCAGATGACGCCGGGCAACCATGCATTGAACATGATAGAAAAGCACGTCACCGTTCCGCCGCTCTCCGGCGTCATTATTTCCGTCGGCACCAAAAAACCCGTAGACTTCGAAGGCGTCATCGAGGGCGATCAGCACCTGCTTGTAAACCGTCCGATTTGCGTTGCAAGAGGCATCACCGAGTTGCGTGAAGGGAAAGCAACAGTGATGCTCACGAACTTCAGCAACGAATACAAGCACATGAGCAAAGGCACGACGGGCGCCTACATCGAAGAAATTGTGGAAGCCAGCGACGCCCTCACCCTCGCCGAGTCTAACGAACATGCTACGACGAACCAAGCTCATCAACCAACTTGCGACGTCAATCCGAGCCTTCCGACGCATAAACAAGAACAGCTCAAAACCCTGCTCCTGCAATACAAGGACTGCTTTTTGTCGTCGTCAAGAGTTCGACAGACCCCGGTCGCACAACACCGCATGATAACAGAGGAAAGTGCCAGGCCACTACGTCAGAGCCCGTACAGAGTTTCAACGCGGGAACGCAAGGCCATAAAGAAACAAGTCGGCGAAATGCTACGCGACCACATCCATCAAGCTTTCAAAGAGTCCGTGGGCGTCACCCGTGGTGTTAGTGAAGAAAAAGGACGGAATCCTACGCTTCTGTGTCGATTATCGCTGCCTGAACAAAATAACAAAAAAGGGCGTGTACCCTCTCCCACGGATAGACGACACCCTGGATCGACTCCACAACGCGAGGTACTTTTCGTCGATGGACCTCAAGACCGGCTATTGGCAAATTGAAGTCGACGAGAGAGACCGAGAGAAGACCGCGTTGAAGTCGACGAGAGAGACCGAGAGAAGATCGCGTTTATAATACCAGACGGCCTTTTCGAGTTCAAGGTCATGCCCTTCGGTCTTTCCTCGGCGCCTGCTACTTTCCAACGGGTTATCGATACAGTACTGGCAGGATTGAAGTCGCAGACTTGCCTGGTGTACCTGGACGGCGTCATTGTGTTTGCTTCAAACTTCGACGAACACCTCCGGCGACTTCACGCAGTACTGCGAGCAATCAAGACCTCCGGCCTCACCTTAAAGCCAGAAAAGTGCCGTTTCACATACGAGGAGCTCTTGTTCATGGGTCAAGTGATCAGCAAGTCCGGAGTACTCCCCGTCCCATAGAATACAGCTGCCATCGGTACATTCCCGCCACCCGCCGACAAGGCCGTCCGTCGATTTCTAGGCCTGTGCGCCTATTACAGGCGGTTCGTCAAAAATTTCGCCCGCATCGCCGACCCACTCACTAACCTTACCAGAACCGACGTCGAGTTCAAGTGGAAAACGCCTCAAGAGGAAGCATTTCAAGAACTAAAACGACGCCTGCAAACGCCTCCGTTACTTGCGCATTTCGACGAACACGCCGAAACAGAAGTGCACACCGACGCAAGCAGCGTAGGACTCGGCGCCGTCCTTGTGCAGAGGACGGACGGACTGGAAAGGGTTATCAGTTATGCTAGCCGGTCGCTATCCAAGGCAGAAGCCAACTATTCCACAACAGAAAAGGAGCGCCTCGCCAACATCTGGGCTACGTCAAAGTTTCGCCCCTACCTTTACGGCAGGCCCTTCAAAGTTGTGAGCGACCACCACGCCTTGTGTTGGCTAGCTAACTTGAAAGACCCTTCGGGTCGCCTCGCACGGTGGAGCCTGAGACTTCAAGAATTCGACATTACCGTCGTTTACAAGTCCGGGAGAAAACACTCCGACGCCGACTGCCTATCTCGTGCCCCCATCGACCCACCGCCGCTGGACGACCAGGATGATGAGTGCTTCCTTGGAACCATAAGTGCCGATGACTTCGTGGAGCGACAGCGAGCGGACCCAGAATTCAGGGGGCCTTATGGAATACCTCGAGGGCAACAGCGCCACTGTTCCGAAGGTATTCAAGAGAGGACTGGCGTCGTTCATCCTGAGAAATGGAGTTCTCCTAAAGAAGAACTTCTCGCCCCTTCGAGCCAAACACCTTATCATGGTTCCTTCGGCAGGGAGACCAGAAATCCTCCAGGCCCTACACAACGGCCCGACGGCTGGACACCTCGGTGTTTCCCGCACGCTCGCAAGGATAGAGGAAAAGTACTATTGGCCACGCCTTGCCACCAACGTCGCTCGCTACGTAATGACTCGCCGAGACTATCAGTGACGCAAGGCACCGCCGACAAAGCCAGCAGGCTTTCTTCAGCCGATCGAACCACCTCGCCGACCGTTCCAGCAAATAGGGATGGACCTACCGGGGCCGTTACCAACGTCGCCTTGCGGAAACAATTGGATCGTCGTAGCTACCGACTACCTCACTGGCTACGCCGAAACAACGGCCCTGCCCAAAGGTAATGCCACCGAGGTAGCCAAGTTCTTCGTTGAGAACATCGTCCTTCGACATGGCGCCCCAGAGGTTCTCATCTCCGACAGTGGTTTGGCGTTTACTGCTGACCTGACTCAGGCGATATGGGGATACAGCCAGACAAGCCACCGCCAGACCACCGCGTACCACCCCCAGACCAATGGGCTGACCGAGCTTCTAAATAAGACCAACGCCGACATGCTGGCCTTGTACGTCGACATCGAACACAGGATGCGGGACGCCATCCTTCCGTGCGTGACCTTCGCATACAACACGGCCGTGCAGGAGACGACACAGATGACGCCATACAAGTTGGTCTACGGAAGGCACCCGGCAACGACGCTCGACGCCATGCTGCCCAACGTCGCTGACGAATAAAACCTCGACGTCACCGTCTACCTTCAGCGCGCTGAAGAAGCCCGACAACTCGCCCGCCTGCGCATCAAGAATCAGCAGACGACCGATAGCCGCCGTTACAATCTTCGACGACGCTTTGTGGAATACCAGGCCGGCGACCGCGTTTGGGTCTGGACGTCAATACGCCGACGGGGCCTTAGTGAGAAGCTTCTTCAACAATACTTCGGACCGTACAGGGTACTTCCACGCCTCGGCGCACACGACTACGAGGTTGTCCCTGACGGCATTACGAACTCTCAGCGGCGCCGTGCGTGACCTGAAGTCGTCCATGTCGTGCGCCTCAAGCCATATAACGCGCGTTAGTGAATCTGAGGACTGTACTTTTTGCTTTATTATTGTACTATCTTGCCTGTTCTTATTGTTTATTGTACTTTCTTTATTTCTGTTATTTATTGTTGCATGCATTGTCCACCCCCCCCCCCCCCTCCATGTTCTGTTTTAGGCATCGGCACTATGCTTTTTCAGAAAGGGCATTGCCACGCGCGTTGCTTATTTTCACTTTCCTCTGTTCCGTTTTCGCCCTCAAAGACTGTCAGCAATGCACAGCGCAAACCGCGCCTCATTGTTCTTGAAGCTTCGCGATTATTGTAGATTGTTTTGTCAAGATTGCGCGCAAGACGCGAACACTCGAGCTTATTCGAGAGCTTGCGCGACAACCAGCGCTGAGACTGGTATATTCTACGACACACGTATAAATGCCGACGCGCTTCAAAGCTTGTCACTTGATCAACGGCGACTTTCTGTTCGCCGCTATCAGTGCCAGTGTCTATTACTGTAACCTGACTTACCGTTTTCACTGCCACAAGTTCGGCCAAATAAAGTGTTTCGCCTTGAAGACAGCGACTGCTGCCTTCGTCAACGTCACGACCACGTGACAATATTACAAGTGCACGGAAAGGAAAATTGCACTTCTAGGAAAGCTTCCAGTGTGCAAAAAAAAAAGGGCGGGGGGGCAGTGGGTTGCTTTTTTTTTCTTTCCGTCCTGTTATTGTTTACTGCAATATTTGCCGATTTTACAACGGCATTGTTATCGGTTATAACAGTTTAGTCGAAAACTTTTTAGTGGTTTTAACACGCAGCAGTGTGAAAACGTCCAGGGTTAATTTATGCTGTCTAAATAAGAAAAAAATGCAAAAAATGGAAAACAGGGCCAAAATAAACTAAAGTTTGTTTACTTTCGTGCGCCTTAGTGCCTTGCTATGCGCCGTGTAAAAAGAGGAAGAATGTAGTTAAAATGCTAGTCTTTTTTAATAAACCTCGTAATCCCACTGTTGCATGACCTTTTTTCTGTAATGGCTCGCGCAGTGAGAGAGAGAGATACTCTTTATTGGAAAAACAGAGATTTTTGCCGGCGTCTATATAGCGCTGACATGCTACTCTGTATAGGGATGGGGAAGGGGACTAAAACATTTCAGAAGAGAGGGAAGAAAAGAATGAGAAAAAAAGAATATAAACAAATAAGAACGGTGTATGTGAACCTGATAAAAGTATTTACAGTTAGGGTGTCAGGTAAGTTAAGCTTTTCCTATGGGACTTATTCGATCATTAGAGCCTTTCGACAAGGCCAATTTCGGACAGGTAATTGACTAACGAACGTATAACCCGACACTGTTTTGAATGTCCGGGCACTGGGCCTAATATGTTGCGCAACGTTAACTGTTCGTGGTAAATCATGTCCACTTGCCGTTCAAGCAATTGTCTCTCGTCGCGGTACGCGGGGCATTCAAGTAGTATGTGCTCCACTGTTTCTATGTTGCCACAGTTATCACAACAGGGACTTGTGGTACTCCCAATGCGGTACAAATAACTGTTCGTGTATGCCACGTTCAGTCGCAGACGATGCCGCAGTCTGTGTGTAAAGACCGAGCACAGGACCATGAATTATCGTTATCAATGTCCTGTAGTCGAAGGAGTATCCTTAGCGCATGTTGCGTGGCAGAAGTCTATAATCGAACAGGCGTCAAAATGAGTGAATTGGGCAACGAGTGGGTGGTTTTAAGCTGTCCACTCATTATAAAGTGTGCAGTGCACGTGACACCTTACGGACGAGTATTGGGTACTTCGCCAATGAGCAAAACGAAGAACTATGGCGTAGTGGGCACTTAGCAACCGTGCATCCTGTAGACCTCCTAAGGATAGTTTGAAACAGCCAATGTTGCGGGCACAAACGTTCCTTTACTTGCGGCACCGGTTTAAGGCAATGAGCGCGGGGCCCAATTACGCTATGGCGTTCTACTATTGAAGGACCACGCTCAAGCGGTCCTTCGAAATTTTTCTTTTATTAGCGGTTGCCCTTAATCTCGCATTGGCTTCAGCGCGTCGGTCGTGCGGTAAAACCCATTGTGACTTTGAAGGTTATGAAAGTGCGGAAACTTACTGCAAGGTACTTCTTATCCTGTCTTGACTACACGGAGACAAAGTGTATTTTTTCGTTCCTCCATCTTCATAGCTCATCAAATAGCCTTCAGACCAGGGGCATCTTGAAGTGTTGTCGTGCCATGCTCCCATACTGAAATATCGAATGGCGATTCACTTTGTTGGATCCACATCGCGGCTTCTTTTAGTGCTTTGTTTGGTTGCACTCACGTATGAGCGAGCTCGTGAGCCATGTTTTCGGTGCCAGAGTAAGACGTCGCAATGTCCTCCCCCACAGCAACGCCTTCACTCGTGCAAAGTTCGCCTAAATATGCCAATCCTGAAGATATGAAAATTTTACTTCGTTTAGCAACTGCTTATTTTCGTCTATCAGAGTTCCTTCAACAAAAAATGTAAAATATTTAACTGGCCACGTAATTTCCGAGACCCTACAATGAAAGTTGAACGGAACTATTTATTCTGACTATGGCATATTGTAAAACACATTACGACAACACCTTCACACTCAAAGTAACCTTCATTGCAAAAAAGAAAAAAAACAAAGAAGACATCGTCATACATATATTAAAGGATATCCTATATTTGAATCACCGTTGGCCGCCATACTTTGCTGCGGAAAATTCTTTACTTACATCAGCAAGAAGAATCAACAGTTGGCAAAGCTGGGTGCGAAAGGATTTGTTTCGACATGGATTAATGAATTTCAAACATACCTGCGTATTGCTGCGACACATATAGGCAGATGAGGAGAGACGCTTCAAATGTGTAGTAATAGTGTGTTGCCCACGAGCACTGCTTGTAGCTCAAGCGTTACTCTACCAGGATAGCAATGTCGGCTTGCTACGACAAAAACATTAACTTCAATAATAGAGCCCGAAGAAGTACAAGGCCAATAAAGGCACATATAACCTGTGAGTCATAGCCTGTGAGTGCATTGATTGTAAATTTCCTGCGTTTGTAGGCTAATTGTGCTTCTTTGGGGTCAAAGCCCTGCAGTCGTGCGCTATTATGCGAAAAATGTGTGGCAAAGTGATTAGTATATAGGCATGCATGTTGAACCAGGCATTCTTTAACCATTATTTTATACCTATTTCTCAGATATTGAGGAATACTTTCTCAAATGGAAGGAAGCAGTAATCTACAGTGTATATATAATAATGTAAACCCCGACATATATGACATATTACATAAATGAGATAACTTAAAAGTTGAATAATTGATACAACTGAGTCGAAACCTCAGCGCGTAAGATTCCATTATTAACAACTAAATTAGTTCCTTTTAGCATAACATTACAATAAGAAACGACCGCGTAAAGTTGCGTGGTGCCATTCCATCCAAAGTCAGCATTAAGTGAGGAAAACCGTATTAATGAAAATAGAACTAAAAACACATGTTCCACTCTTGTGGTCTGAACATTTTTCTCTCCGAAGTATATCACTATAATTAACTTTCCACGCATGTATCTAAAAAGTGTTTATCTTGAAAGCATGCCAAAACTGTAATGCCTATTGGTCTCTACGAACACTTGGTTCATGAGTGTTAACGTTTTCTACATTTTCTTTGTGACTATGTCGCGATAGTGCGCGTACTTTTGAATTCCCGATGATGCAGTGACACACCTCGGCGGGAAACAATAGACGAAAGGCAAAGCAAATGACAAACCTAAACCTGACGATTGTGTTTTATGTTTGATCATCTTAATTTGCATAACTTACTGTTTAAACTTAATGCCTGCGTGTTAGATTTTGAATACAGAATAAAAATGTTGTGTCCGACTTACTCGACGGGGTATTAGGCATGCAATAAATAAATCAATCAATGATTAAATAAATAAATTTATAAATAAACCGAATTCCAATTAGTTTAAAACGCACGCTTTGATTGGAGGCTCTGGATGAACTCAGAGCACAAAGAGTAACAGTTTATAAAACGTGAGGTTCGGAACCAACTCTGACGTAGAGAGAGAGAATAAAAAGAGAGAAAGGCAGGGAGGTTAACCAGAAGTGTAGCATCCGGTTTGCTACCCTGCACTAAGGGGAGGGGGAAAGGGAAAAGAAAGATGGAAAAGGAAAGTGCAGAGGAGAGTAGGCGCGCGAATAAAAAAGAAAAAAAGAAAAAAAGAGGGCAGGGCGCTATAGCCTATTCAATAGGCCACTGCCATGCAAAAAGTTCAGTAAGGCCTTGACTGACTTTCTCTGTGAAGACAGTTCGCGTCGGCATTCGAGCACTGACTGTTCTGACAAGGGTCTGTCGTCAAGGCGGGCCAACACAGCAGCTAGCGGCCGTCTATGCGCGCTGTAGCGAGGACAGTGACAAAGCACGTGGTCAATAGTTTCATCGCTGCCGCAATGGTCGCAAGCAGCACTGTCTTCCATGCCGATTCGGAATGCTAAAGATTTGGTAAAAGAGACACCAAGCCACAGTCGGCAAAGCACCGTTGTCTCGAGTCGAGAGAGTCCGGACGGAGGCCGAAGTCGACGAGACGGGTCCAGCCTATGCAGACGCGTGTGCCGTAAACTTGCTGCGTTCCACATGGATTTAACATCTTCATTTGCAATCGCTCGTATTTTCATGGCAGCATCAGTCCTTGAGAAAGGGATGGCTTCTTGTATACCGTCTTCGTGCGCAGATCTAGCAGCTGCGTCGGCATGTTCATTGCCCAATATGCCGCAGTGACTTGGAAGCCACTGAAACGTGATGTCATGTCCTTGGATGAAGAGGTGGTGGAGGAGCTCTCTGATTTCCAACACTAGTTGTTCATGAGGTCCCCGACGTAAGGCGAACAACAAACACTGTAATGCTGCCTTGGAATCCGTGAACACGCTCCATTTCTTGGCTTGTTGATGGTGAATTACTTTAAGTGCGCTTCGTAGAGCAGCAAGTTCCGCAGCTGTCGATGTCGTCTGGTGAGATAGCTTGATCTTCACGGTGGTTGCTGTTGCAGGGAAGATCACCGACCCTGCCGACCCATCCACAGTGGTTGAGGCGTCAGTATATAGATGGTTATGCTCGCTGTACGTCTCATACAGCAACAGAAGAGAAAGCTGCTTGAGCGCTGGAGACGAGAGCCGGGCTTTTGACCGTATGCCTGGAACCGTGAGTCGAACCTGTGGATGAGTCATACACCATGGGGGGAGTTGGAACTCTGGCTGGAGCTGTATATCCTGTTGGTAGGCGTGCCCAGTAGGACAGGACTGTCTGAGAAAATGAGGCACCAGGTCGGTCTTCTGGCAGTGAAGCTAAATGATGGGCAGGGGCGCGAGCAAGATGCCTTACGTGTGCTCTGAGCGCTTCCATTACAATATGCGTCTTGGCCGGGTAGTCATTTGCAATGGCAATTGTCTCAGCTGTTGACGAACATCGCGGTAGCCCCAGGCAAACTCTGAGAGCCATAGCCTGAACGCTTTCGAGTGTACGAATGTTGGTCCTGCAGGTATTGGTCAGCACAGGCAAGCTGTATCGCAAATATCCGAGAAAAAGCGCCTCGTATAGTTGCATCATTGCATGTACTGAGGTCCCCCCAGGTTTTCCCTCCAAAATACTTGAATAAGTTTGCAATGTCTGTCAGGCGCTTCTTCAAGTATGCCACGTGAGGACTCCAGCAGAGGTCCCTATCGATGATTACGCCAAGAAATCTGTGCGTCCTGACATAAGGTATGACTTGGCCGTCGATAGATATAGGATATGGTCTCATTGGCTTTCGACTAAAAGCAATCAATGCGCATTTCGCTGGCGATATCTTCAGCCCTTGTTCACTGAGGTACACCGATACCAATGTCGCAGCTTTCTGAAGCCTGGCGCGTACCTGAGGCCGTGTCACGCCAGATGCCCAGACGCAGATGTCATCAGCATACATTGATAACTTGACCACACTCGGTAGTCGTTCCACCAGGCCAATGAGAACGAGGTTGAAGAGGGTTGGACTCAGGACGCCACCTTGCGGAACTCCACGGTGCGTGGGATGTTGGGAGGTTGGACCATCTTCAGTGTTCACAAATAGAGTCCGTCCTTGTAAATAACTGCGTGTCCAACAGTATAGTTGACCTCCTAGACCCACTGACCCCATGGCCTCGAGGATGGCGTCATGAAGAACATTATCGTACGCTCCTTTCACATCAAGGAACATGGCAACAGATAGTCGTTTACATGTCTTTTGATGTTGGACATGCGTGACAAGATCGGATAACGTTGTCGATGGAACATCGGTGACGTCGAAAACCAGCCATGGCGTTTGGGTATATCTTGTAGTATTCAAGGTACCATTCAAGCCTGGCCAGGATCATTCGCTCCATTACCTTTCCAACGCAACTTGAAAGCGCAATTGGTCGGTAAGAGGTAATTTCAAGGGGAGACTTGCCAGGCTTAAGAAGCGGTACCAAGCGGCTTATCTTCCATTCTTGTGGAACCTTACCAGCTTGCCAGGACTCGTTGAAGATGTTAAGAAGCGCATCTCGTGCCCGTTCACCAAGGTGGCACAGTATCCGGTAGGATATGTCGTCCGGGCCAGGCGACGATGACCGATTACATAGGACGAGCGCCGCATCAAGTTCCTGTATAGTGAACGGTAGATCCATGCGCGTGTCCCGTGAGTATGGAACATGGTTCATTGTATGCATACTTGTGCACATTGATGGGCCCACAATCATAGCGCAGAAATCTTCTGCCACCTCAATTTCTTGTCGGCGCTGGAAGAGTGCGAGGGCCTTGAACGGAGAGCGCTGTTCCGGAACAGAGCGTAGGCTTCGCACAGTTCTCCATATTTGAGCCAGCGGTTTACGAGGATCTAGCGACGCGCAAAATTTTTTCCATCTTTGGGCCTCTAATTTATCGATGCGGCGTTGCATCTTCTTTTGGAGGCGCCGGGCTGTTCGTAGATCGTCTATGGATTTGGTGCGTCGGTATCTTCTTTCTGCGCGACGGCGGATCGCACGAAGTCTCTCTAGCTCGAGGTCGAATTCAGAGTATTTCGGAGAGCACATTAGTGTGCACATAGCCATCTGTGCAGTTTCCTTAATAGCTTGTTCAAGTCCACGGCAGAGGCCTTTTCTCACAAGCGTCCTCAAGTTGAGTTTTGAACCTAGTCCAATCTATTCTTCGTATCGTGGTAGATGAATACGTGTTGGAAATACCCTTAATCTTCAGATAAGTGGGGATGTGGTCGCTTCCATGTGTTTCAATGTCCAAGAACCACTTTACCCGTCTGGCGAAGTGGCGTGACACGAATGACAAATCTAGGCAGCTGCTATATGTTGTGCCTCGCAAAAACGTAGGACTTGCATCCGTTCAGAAGGACGAGACCATGACTTGAGACCAGTGAAGCTAGACGTCGTCCCGTTGAATTGACCCTTGAGCTTCCCCAAATGGAATGATGTGCATTGAAGTCACCGGTAATAACCCACGGACCCGGATGAGTCTTTAAGATGTCGTCCAGTCGTTTAGCGTCGAATCGGCTTGATGGGGACAGGTACACACCCAGGAGCGCAAAAGTGACCTTTCCATTTTTAACAGTTAAGCACACATAGTGATTGTCGTCATGAGGTTGCAATGGCTGAACGACGTAGGCAAGCTCCCCGACGAATAAAAACAACAACCTTGCTACTCTCGATGTTACTTGATGAGAAAAATGACTCGTAGCCGGATAGTCTGATTGGGTGTGATAATTTTGGTTCACATATGACCATGATTGGAAATCGGTTTTGACGAACAAACTGACGGAAATCAGAGATACGAGATCTAAGACCTCTCGCGTTCCACTGAATAATTGATTCTCTGACCTCTTGTCGAAACGACCTGTGGTTGTCGGCCATGGCTTCACTCGAGGCTTGCTAGGACTGGGCTCAACGCGTCCAGCACTTGTAGCCCGCTTCTAGCAGATGGCGTATCAATGCTTGTCAGAAGACCTCTAATGACACTCACAATAGATCGCAGCATAGGAACGATTTGACGATCTACTGTCGAAGCCTCGTCAACAGCAGAAATGGCTTTCACTGGAAGTATGGCGCATGAAGGCTGCTTAGAAGGCCGTGTGTTCGTGAGCGCCGGCCAGTCTTCCTGGGGAAAAGGCTTTGCCATTGAAGGCCTTCTTGTGCTCTCCGGCTTTCCACTAGAAGTTGACGGTGGACTTTGCTCAAGTGGTGCATGAACACCACCGTGGCTTGAGCGCTTCCGTCGATGGCGGCGCCGACGCCGGATTTTCGCTGAGGCTTCTCTATGCGTGGAGCTATCCCTGACCATTTGCTTCAGGATATCGACTTCTTTCTTGAGTCTTGGGCATTCCTTAGACGTGGCTTCATGGGTACCTCCACAGTTGCTGCACCTAAATGTTGTCGCACAGCAGGTGTCTACCGTGTGCGACTCTGAACACCGGGGGCATACGGTAGAGTTTACGCAGACGCCCTTGACATGGCCGATCTTGAAACACTTATGACATTGAAGCGGCTTTGGGATAAACTGCCGTACAACATGCCTGAAGTGACCAACCCTTGACGTGCGTGGGGATAGAGTCACCCTTAAAGACTATCTTCACGCAGCGGCTGTTCCCGAGGCGGCATACATGCGTGATGACCACTCCTTCATACGCCGGTTTTATCCAAAATGGGCAGATCCGTGTTTGGGATTGCCAAGTCGATGTCGTAAATAACACCTGCAGTGCTGGCCCCATCCATTGGTACGACCGGTCGTACTTTGACGTTTCCAAGCTCTGTCATCGTTCGAAGCTTCTCCAGCGTGTCTGCACGCATTGTGTCGACAGCTAGTACGTTCTTACGTGCATTTAGTCGGACCTCTTTAATTTCATTTTGTGCTATTCCCTCAAGAACAGCGGAGATAGCTTGCCTGTTCAATACTCGAAGGCTGACGGTAGGATCCACGGGCATGAAGAGGATGGTATGCGGCCAGCGTTCACTTCTTGCCTTCATGGTTGACGTACTCGCGGGTGATGACGCCTTGATGAGCCTCCTTTTGGCCTTCCGACTCCTCACAGACACGAAGCTGTCGTCCGATGAGTCGTCGCCGTTGACTGAGTAGATATCTGTGTCTTCACTGGAGCTGCACCAAGAGCCTCGTTTCCTTGAGGAGCTTGCAAATGTTGAGCTGTGGCCAGACGGGCCGGCAGTCGGCTCTTCGTCCATGGGCACGAGAGCAGGATCAACTCTTGAGCCTTCGCTGGTGTTGGACCACGAGCCTTGAGCCATTGAAGAGCTTGAGGTCGCCGACTTCTGGCCACGCGGGCCTGCAGAAGTCACCGCGGCCATCGCCACAAGGTGGGACGCGGAGAGCGTCCCAGATATTGTGGAAAATATAACGAAAACAGCTGGCAGTGACTGACGCGTTCTAGCACTCAGTAACTTCGTCGTTCTTGTTCTCTCAACAACTCTGACGTAGCTTATTGGTCGAGTAATGAGGCACGCATGGCCATTGCTTTTAGCTGAGCGGGTTGTGGCCCACTCAGCATCCTAATTCGCAAAACCAGATATCCCGTGTCTATATCGGTTTGGGTCTCTGGGTAAACAGCCGTGCCAAGGGTGAAGCGAACTCAAATCAAACATATTCATAGAACATCTGAACAATGTCCAGATGTTGAAAGGCGTCCATTAAAAGCTTCTAGCTATTCATAATTTTTCGGTTGCTTCCAGGAGGGTGACTTTCCTTTGGTATTGCTACCAAAGAGTCACAGTAATGCGCCGTTGATGACGGCAGATGATACAGAAGTTACTGCATGGAACAATAACCTTTTTATCCCGTGCGGTCAGATAGGAAATAATATTTGCCTAAGCGTCTATGGAATACTTATCTCACGAGCGCTTTAGCTGTCATCTACTTAGTAGCTGTATAAAAATGCGCACCAATACCTTCATTTGGCACGGCTTCCCTGTCCCAGCGTATGCCCGCCTCAAATGCTTAAAATGAGGTGTTTTAAGTTATAAACACAAACGGGATATATTTACTTAGTGTTCATCACATAAAGTAGTGATTTTTCTTCCCAGAATGGATAAAAATGTTAAGAAAACGTATATTTTCATTGACCAATTAATATCCTTATACTAGACGCAGTATTTGATAACTCTACTGCTCTCTTTATGAAAGCGTTAATGGCGACCGGTGAGTAAAAACGGCAAATCATGCCAAAAAGAACGGACCCCGCTTTGGCATATTTGGGTTCTATTGCTCTTGTTTGCACTAGTTGAAACGCGATGTGAAATTTTGGTGCTTTCATATATGGCGCAAGAAGATTACACAGCATTACATCGGCCCATGATACAAGGGTGGATCAGAAAGTATTTGCTTCTGTATTTAAGCATAAAATACTTTTAGTGCTCGTTGACTACGGCCTTAAAATAACCTGCAGCCAAAAGCCGGCGGCGTTATCTGTACGCACAAAAGAGATCACCCGGGCATCATCGGGACAGTGACACGAGACATCTAAGCAAGCAGCGAAATGTTTAAAAATTGGGGCACCCTTAATCTTCGCCTTTAAGAGTTGAACGCGATAGCGATATCCTGTCCCGAGTGCCTACTTCAACCACCTAGTGCATACTTGCTATGGACCCACTACGTGGTGTTAAGGGAATACGCGCAGTAAGGTGTGTGCCGTTTGTAATGGGTGGCCGGCTTTAAACTATGAAATAGTTATGATACTCACACATTTTGACCTAGATGGCAATGTACGCTTGTACCACGCAATATTCCTGGGATATTACATGTTATATTGCGACACCTATATAAAGGACGCTTGCGTTTGCGAAGCATGAAAGTTTCTTTCCACTGCATTTCCAAGCAGAGGAAGTTATTTTCACTGTATTTCGAAGCAGAGGCGTGGCTGAGTCGTAGAACACCTGCTTGCCACGCACACGGCCCGGGTTCGATTCTCACTCGGACCAGGAAATTTTTATTATTTATTTTATTTGAATCTTTCTGTATTTTTCGTTCACGGACAAGATGATGACTTTTCGCTCACAACCAACGACGCCGACGCCGATGCCGGTATTTCTGCGAAACGAGCTCTTCAACGCTATCGCGTTAAAAATGCGACCTTTGGCAGTTATTCCTTCGTACAGGAGCGCAGTATATACGCTAGTTCAAGCCAATAAAAATTACAAAAAAATGCGGCTTCGGAGTGTAAATTGCGTTATTTGAACGCTGGCGTAAGTGTTGACCGGTAGCACAACCAACGGCTCAAGTCACGGACTCCGAGTGCGAGTGGCGTCCACAATTAATGCGCTTTAGAGACAGACCCGCTAGATAGCACTTGAGGCGATGCCCCACTATAGCGTTATCCTTTGCTACTTTAGTTTTGGTTCAAACTATCATTGAGCTGTAGCACGCGGAAATTTTATACGTCATTTGCGGTTAGCCTCGAGATCTTTGAGTTGTGCCCTCTCGCGCGTGACGTGAGATGGCGGACCGGGTTGCCGCTATTCTACGTGAACGTTGCTTGACGCTGCTGGACAGTCTGTCCTGCTCGAGTGGTTGAAACATTTGTGGGAAAGTACATAAAACCATTTCTACTGAATGTTAAAGCAATATGTGCGCGAACTAGAGTGGACTTGCCATCAGGAGCACGTTTAGTGTCTGTTGCACCCGGTGTCGCCTGCTTGGCATTAATGCGTACATCTGCAAGTACGGCGAGGATTTATTTTCCTGACAGTTCTATGGTCCCGACCTGACCGCCATCACTCTGGCTACGTAAAAGACACGTTAAATGCGAACGTTTCTTAACCTGGTGTAATGCTGGCAGCCATCTATAGAAATATCAAAAGAAGAGAATCCAGCTAGTACTCGAGGAGCGCCGCGCGACGGCATTGGACTATAGCGAAAATGCCAGAGCCTAGCAGATGACAAATGCCGAATCCCCCCCATTTGTGTCACCGAAGCGCCGTTCGCAGCGCCGCCATCGGTGGTGCACAAGGCGAATAGCGACGGTCCAGAGGGAGACACGGCACTCGAAACATGTTATTTTAAACGTGAGTGCCACACATGTGCCCTATTGAAGACCAGCAGTGGGCAAGTAAACGGCACACGACTGGACGTAATCGCGGAAACAACGATTTTGCGACGTGGGCTGCCACCTCCCTGGAGAGGGGGCGCCGCGCCGCGAGCGTCGCACCAGCCTGGTGTCGCATCATGGCTGCATATGCCAGGCAAAGCCAAAAATTCATCTTTCTCAGTGGCGTCCATGAGGACGAGTGCGCTATGTAATGTGGTATAGTTTGCTGGGGTGTGCCTATGCAGTCATGCACAAAATTGTGGCTTATATAATCTACAGCCAATCTCCTTTGCCAGCAGCTGTTAGATGCTTGCATCGAATCTCATTTAGGGGAGACGGAGGCATTTTACTTAGCCAAATTACGGCTATAAATGCGAAATCAGTGTGTTGATTCCAAGCAATCGACTTTGGTCGGACCGGCTCGGCCTTATCTTACGGTACCTTCGAGGCACGGTGCTGCTGTATGTTGTTGAAGATGACGGTTTTGCTTCACACAGTGACGGCGGAAATGTAACAAAGAGCGAGTGCTTTTACATGTAGGAAGGGAGGAACGCCCATCGTAGTTCACAGGAAAATGCAGCCCGCGTATGGGGAAAGGTGTGTCGCTCTGAGAAGTGTCAGTACGCGGTGTGGTGAGTCCGCAAAATGCAGGCAAGACTCGTAATAAAATGAGCATTCGAGGAAACTGTGTGCGCCTCTGAATGACAATATTTTTCAGAACGGTGTCTTGAAGGGCCCTATGGTACATGATGCTGTGAGTGAACAGCGCGGAAATGGGACACTAGACGGACGAACAGACAACACAAGTGCTGACGAACAAGTGTGCGCAGTTATTCGTCAGCGTTATTCAACATGCTAACACGTTCCTGAACATACTAACGGCGAGATATTATTATACACCATGTGCCGTTGGCGGTACGCAGAGCTCGTCGGCTTAAGCGTGTTTTCGTCATCATTAGCGGGATGACGCGACCGGCTCGAAGGGTGCGCTTTGAATATCGTCGCCCCGCTCATTGGGATGCGTGCGTACTTATCTCGCTCGAGCGGTTTGCACGTCTTGTGCTCTCACCACTTCGCTCACTGCAGAGGCCGCTTTCGCAAAAGGAGTGCGCCGCTCACACATAAAAAATTTAAAGCTGTGACTGTTTCTAGTTCGCGCTCGTCCTGTATACTTACGCGTTCGTTTCGTCTGTCCTTCTTTGTGTTTGAGCAGCGCGCTTAAAATGTCTAGCTGTGACAGTTGTTAGTTCACGCTAATCCTGTATATGTTCTTTCCGCGCGTCCTTTATGCTTCAGCAGTGCGCTGCACGTTGCGATCTGTTTGCCGTTCTTCGTGGGACATTCCAATTTTTTGCGATAACATTTATTCCTTCGCCCTTGTGGCGAAACAATGCACAATAAACGCTCAGCTACTTCTGTCAAGGCACGTTTCACTTTCGTGTTATACCGATTCCTATGACCGAGAGATCGGCCATGTTTTTTTTTTTGTTTTCTGGGCCTCCCTAGGTTTCTTCATTGTCAATAACTATCAGGTAAGGTATCCACTATTGCACATTGAATAGCGGAAATAGCGGCGGTGTCCAGCGACGCCTTGTGCAACTGCAGAATACGGTTTAGACGTTTCTCGGCTGCACACGTTTTCTCATAGAAGCCACGCTGTTGACCCATTACTCGTTAGTATCTCGCTACTGAACGCTTTGCACCAGCAGATAACAAAATATCAACTCATTCCAGTTTCATCCTGCGCACACACGATGCTTTACGCTAAATCATTCTAGCGGTGTTGTTGCTGCTGTGGTGGTGGTGGTGGTGGTGGTAAAAACATTGATTTCAGAAACAAGGGAGGTATGCAGGGACCACCCCATAAGAGGACGGCGCCTACAACTTGTAGGTGGGGATCTCTAGTACGGGAATGTATTGGCGTTGGCTGATGCCTGGCCATGTTGGACCAAGACCTTTAGGGCCTGAAGGTCAAAGCAGCCAAGCAGGGTCGCCTCCCACTCCTCCCGGGTTGTGTTGGAAATAGCGGGTATAGCGGGGTTCCAGGGACAGGCCCACACCATGTGGTAGATGCCCGAAGACTTCTCCCCACGGTGTGAGCAACTACCGCAAAATGCGGGATCGAAGTGTTTGAGTGCTGCCGGGCACAGCATAGTGTTCGTGAAAAGTCGGAGTAAAAGCCGCTCCTCCGCTTTACTTAGGCCTTTGCATGGGCGTGGATAAAGGTGTGGTCGGATTGATAATGCTGCACAATTTCGCGGAAAGAATACACTGGAATGAATTCGAGGTCGTCGTGATCGGTGGAGGCGAGTGGAAAGCCCGGGAAGAGAGCGCGCGGGCGGCGGCGTCCGCTGCCTCATTCCCTACTAGTCCCATGTGAGCAGGAGTCCAGACTATACGGCGGGGTGCGGGGATTCCATGATAGTCACAACACTGCAATATTCGATAGGCTAGGTACGCGACACAGCCGTTCACGATGTTCCGACAGGCCCCTCGAGAGTCGGAGATGATGGAGCTGCCAATGCAATGGCGACTTCCTCCGCATGGATTATGTTCCGGGCTCGGAACGTTAGCCCGTCAACTGTTTGGTTCTCTTTTACGACAGCGGCCGTATACCATCCCCCATTGTGTGGGCCGGAGGCGTCCACGTAGAACATGCCGGGTTTCGATCCATAATTGCGGGCCAGCGCTTCCGCCCGCACCTGGCGCCGGCCATTGTGGTCTTCCTTTGCCATGTTGTTTGGAAGAGGGCACACGTGGGCGGCGAATCTCCACTCGAATGGTAGTTGAACGCGGTCTTCCGTGATGTGTATGTGTTTAATGTGTAAGCGGCCTAATAGGCGGCGACCCGCTACCGTCTTTGAGAGTCGAGTGTACTTATTTGTGAGGTGGGCCTCCGGTGATCTCCGGTGATCCGGTATAGCGTAAACTGTAATGTTTAGGAGCAAGGTGAAACTCCACACTGGTATTACTGCTACCGAGGGGAAGGAGGGGGGGGCTTCTTATTAATGTTTTTGTACCTAGATGGCAGCCAGCTAGCTGGTCCGCTAGCAGAGGAAATACTCCTACCAATTACAAAAATCGAGGCCATCTCCACGAAGTGAAGGCTGATGAGTGGGGCGAAGCTCCAACGCTTATCAGTAAAACTGTGAAATATTCGCCGACAGATCATGTAAAGACGTGACACATAATGATGCATAATGATACATAATGATATTTTACTTTATGGACCTAAATAAGGGTTGTTCCCAATGAGCTCTGCGACCCGTTTCCCTTTGAAGATTACAGCTTTGTGGTCAGTGACGTACGTGGCAATGTCGATACAGGTCCCCCCTGATGGTGGTGGGATGCTTACAGTCGTACGAGCTGCACCGGAGATCGTAACGGGACACATGTGTGCGACTAGCCGCACCGCTGCTTCTGCCTCTAGGGTGTTCATGATGATTAGCTGCGTGGAGATGTTCGCTGAGTGAGCTCCCGGTGACGATGGCGGCACGCCATCTAGCGGGCGTCCTTTCAATTATAGCACAGCCGATGACGCTGACATGATGGCAGCGTCGTCGTCATCGCACTAGCGCGGCAGCTCAGCTGCGCCTCTAGCGGGAGCAATGTGAACTAGAGTACAGCCGATGACGTTGACACAATGGCAGCGTCATCGTCATTGCCGTCGCAAGAGTACACGGCGCCAGGGACATAGCCCTAGCTATAGACCTTATGCAAAATTGCTGCCATCTGTCGGCGGTCTCGTGAAGCTACCGCTTCGGCGCCATGTTGGAGGCTTGCGTCCGAATCGTAATGCTGTCGCTGCTATAGCTTCTTGTTTGTATCTGCTTTGAGAGTGGGCAATCGGGGCACAAAAACGTCAGATGAGTGTGTAAGGGCCTCTACACGTTACCGGCATTGTACAAGTTTGTCGTTGAGAATGAAGCCATGCGCTAGGTTATAAGTTTTGTCTGTGTTTTAAGTGTAGCGAATAAAGAGTTCGTGGCTATCTGAATATCATGAGTATAGTGTAGGATAGTTGGTAGGAGCATTTACCGCGCTACAAGGCGAGACACAGCGATGACGGTAAAAAAGTGCTGCTGATCCATTTCAAAGCATATTTCATAAGAGACACGTCGGCCTGATGTATAGGGGATTTAATATTAAATAAAACTTTGTCCCTTTTTTTATATATTTGGAACAAAAAATATTTCGCTGCTGTAGTCACCATCGTATATGTTATGTATATAATTATCGCACGATTAAAATGTAAAAAAATTTCCGCCTTCACGCACGTGAAAAGGGAAGATGAAAAGTGTTATTCGCTCCAAGAAGTTGGTGCTGATTAGTTGGTATTTTATTGAATATCCGTTCGACATTATGCTCATAAATATCGCGATACGCCAAGAATATTCGCGTTCCCATCATCGCTTTCGGGGCCTACTGATGCCTTACAATTTCAACCCGTTCCAGCAAGACAGTTTTGCGTCGCCGACTGAACGCTTGCGAAACTACCTCAGCGCGTAACCAACGGTAGCGCACCCACGGTGTAGTCTAACACATCTGCCGGAACAGCCTTTCTTCAGATTTTCATACGAAAAGTGCCACACACAAGCATCTGTTAACTTTTTTTTTAACTCACAGTGGTGGATGCGGGATTTTTCCGAGCGGGGATCAGCTTTTGTGAGAACCTGATATGTGCTCTTCTTGGGGTATAAATGAAAAAAAAAAAGCAAGGGGGTACGGTAAGGCCATCCTGGCCGCGCCCCTCTGTATTTATTGGCAGTGATAGCACATCAAATGCTTGAAGTATACGCGGAGTAAGACAGTACGCGCGCAAAGCATCTCACCAAGCGCTACCTTGTTAAACTCCCCAATCGAAAACAAACTACGAAAACGCCCCAGCTGATGGCGTGGCCAGGGGTGGCACACCGGGCCCGTGCACCCTCCTGAATTGTTTTTTTCTTTTGAGCCATGGGATACAGAGCACAAAATGACACTCGACCACACTTACCTGCCCGGTCCCCGGACCCCACGTCGGATCAAATGCCCCCCCCCCCCCCCTCTCGAAACAAATTTCTGGTCCGTACGCTGAGAATTGATCACGCGCACGAGTAGCTGTCTAATATTAATTGTTATCGCAATGTAATAAACCCAGTAAGGCTGTCAACAGCAGCGCAGGCACGCCCGAGTAGCCGCGATCGATGCAGCTTTGAAGCTCGTAAACGAAGCCGGTTTGTCTGTGCCTGCAAGCACGCGCCACGAAAACTGTTTCGTTCCGGCATGACATGAAAGTGTTCTCTGATGAGTACCGATGCTGTCGCATACCGCATCTATTAAGAACGGCGAACGTAAGCACGGCGTCAGTCGTAAGCAGCAGCCGGAGCAACGGAACGATCTGCCGCTCCTCGTCGGCCGCGAAGAAATCTAATAACATGGAGGTTAGTCTCCTGCAAACCTTTTTTCAACATCCCAATTTCCTCAATCTGAGCAACACGGCACACGAAAATATCTCGGAATAGCCGCTCCTATCAGCCGCCACACGTCGACGCGTACGCTCCGTGTGTGCACATGCAGAGAGCGCCTAGCCTTCAACATGGCGGAAACGCGTAAGGCGGCCGCTAGATGGCAGCAGATTTTGCATAAGGTCTATTCGCCTCGAGATCTTGGAGTGGCGCCCTCACACGTGTGACGTCAGGGAGAGGACTCGGTTGCCGCTCTTCGCGCGCGCGCTCGCTTCGTGAAGGCTGCTCGACGCTGATGGCCCGTCTGTGCTGCTCAAGTTATTGAAACATTCGTGTGCAAGTTCATAAAACAATTTCTACTGAATGTTCAAGTAAAGCGCCCAGCGAAATCGAACGGAGTTGCCGTCAGAAGAATGTTCCGTGTCGATTGCTCCTGTTGTCGTCTGCTAGCCATCAATATGTAAATTTGCATGTATAACCAGGATTTCTTTTCGCGACTGTTTCATGGCCGTGGCGCACTCAAAATGACTTTCCGGCCCGTTTTCGATCACTTCAGCGTTCGGGCTTCAGCTTCCGTGTCTCCGTTAAAGCACGATATGTGTATATCGCGTGCTGCGCGTGTTCGGTTGCCAAGCCTGCTCCTTCGGTTCAATTCCTTTGTTCGGAGTTTTAAGTGCATGACAAACGACATGTGATTACATTCAAATGAATTAAATATTTGTTGCAGGCAACAACTTTAGATTAAATCCAAGTTTTCAGCAGCTGCTGAGTAAGCGCGTCGTAAGTAATCGAAATTTAAACAAGAAATAAAAAGGTTGAGAGCACGATTCAGAAGGACATGCACTACGGTGATATGAAATATTGGTAGGTTGTGCGGAGCTTTTTTATGCAACATATTTTAATCCCTACGTTTATAAATGGATGTTTGCTGACTCGTTCACGGTCGTCTGAAAGTATGCTGAACAGAATTAGTGAAATCATGCAAACGTAGATAAATACAGAGCCTTCGCATCGAAAGTCGTAATCAGATGTATTTAAAATAAAACGGTCTATATCACTCTCAACGGTCGACTCCTGATCGGGCGGGGTGCGATCACTATACTAAAGAGACTCAGAGGGTCCCTTACACACTTGCCCAAGATGACTCGAAGGCTAAAGACATCATCTTCTTCATGCGATGTGTTGTTCCTTCCCCGCTCCTCTCCGAATGCTGTCCGGACATCACGTGGTTCTGCACTGCCTCCAGTGTCGGAGACATTGCAAGCTTTCTACACATAACCTTGTTTTGCATTGCCTCCATGATCAGTGGCCGATCACGGAGGCAATGCAAAGCGCGGATGTCATGGGATGACGTGATAATGTGACGTGACGTTATGACGTCACAAATTCTGGCGGTCTGTGATGCCATGCATGATGACGTCGTAAGGTGAGTCATAAGATGATTTTTTGCATCACTCGTGTTGACGTGGCCGACGTGTCGAAGGCCAATTTTCGCGTTTGATTGGTAATGTGAGGCTTTCACCTTAAAATAGTCAACCTTGTTACAGCGCGGTAAAAAATAGCAACAACCAGCCGAAGGAGTCAAAAGAATGGTGAAAAAAGAGCTCTGTTATCTTCCTGAACACATTCGCCGAATTTTTCCTACTGCTTACCAAACTACTGTCGGTGTTCCATGAAACACGGACAGCGCAGCGTTTTGCGCAAGCGTTAGGAACTGTATAGAGCGCACCGTCCTGTCATAACCATTGAAAGGCGCGCACACCCGATTAGTTAGCACTGCGCAATCGGAAGCATGAACGTGCTTTACGATCGGTAAACCGCATGAGCGTATCTATCTCTAAGCGAACCGTACCACGCGCACCACTGCTGGCGTTTCATTCGTAGCCGATAGTACGTATAACAAGTTTTAATGTCCATCCAACTCGCCCAATCCACGCTAGTTGTCCGCAATAACCCGCTGGTCGGTGAAGTTATCAATTTTATTTTATCGGCAAACGTTCTCTCTACACAGTTCCACACCACAATTGGGAGTGGATTGTGAATTTTCATTGAACTCAAGCCTGTTCACACAACGCTATTACTTTTGCGAATAAGTCATAACATTGATCGCGATTCGCTTCCAAAACAGCGTAGACTCTTCTTAACTCGTCTGGCTGGACGTTCGCGCTTTAATGTAACCTATTTCAACGCCATCCAGCCCAGTGAGCGACGCTACGAACTCGGCGGCATGATCCTGACCGCGATAGCCGTGGGTATATAGAAGACATGTCAAATCTTAACGTTTCTTAACCTCCTGTAATGCTAGCAGTCATCTAAAGAACTATCGTAAGAAGAAAATGTAGTTAGTAGTCGGGGAACGCCGTGCGACGCGAGCGAACTATAACGAAAATGCCGCTGCTTTAGCCAGAGCCTAGCAGACGACAAAAGCGGAATTCCCGCCTTTGCGTCACCGGAGCGCCGTTCGCAGCGCCGCCATCGGTGGCGCACCAAGCGAATAGGAGCTTCGCCCCTAAAAGCGGCAGGCAAAAACCACCGACAGTGCATTGTATAAAAAGCTGTCATGTTAAGCAACTAAAGCAACCGAAATAAGTTGTTTTAGAATGAAACTAATAAACTTCAAGCACGAAATACAAATGTTTTGAGACTCTAACATACATTTAATTAAAGTGAAACAAACTTGGTCCCAGTTTAAATATCTTCAAGCGTTAATTTTTGGATATAGTGTTCGCTGCTGTGTTAATACGTTTATAATAACAAATTAGGGATTGTCTCGAAGTTTCACAGGGTACAAATAAAGAAAATCGCATCGGGATGAAATGACTACATTAGTATCTTATATTTATGTTCAAGTACATCCTAGCCGAGTGCATTATATCGTATCAAGTTAATATTTCAGAGTTTCATTGCCTAGCACTTCACTACCACGTGTGACAGGGCCAGTTATCACATCTATTTATTATGATATTTCTCGCCTATTACGTCAGAAAAGTGCGCTTACCTGAAAAGCGTTCGTCCCACACTCCGTCGAGAACGCCAGATAAGTCTTCCCTGCGAGGAAATCGCATTTAAAAAGTCTGACCGAAGGTGCAATGGAGACATTCGATTTATACCTAACTGGTCGGCTCATAAACACTGAATTAAGTCGCAACTTAGAATGTACAATAGCGTGACAATGAATGTGGGCGTAGTATTTCTCTGAATTGGTATATTTTCCTCCTCACTCTCATTTCATTTACGTATTTTAGATGGGAAGCATCTTATGCTCGGGGCTATTTCCGTCCGGCATCCCCCGTCCCCCCGTCCCGCGTCCCGCGTCCGGCCACTTTCATGAAGTAGGGAAGCACCCATTATGCGAACCAGAACACTGTAGTAATATGAAGGCCGTCAACCCTATCGCAGTCATCAGAGTCATGGCCGAGAGCACAGAGAGGCTGCTTAGCAATAGCTTGGCAGGTGGTGTCTGTCGCCCAGGTTGACCCCATTCCTTGAGTCATGGCCGAGAACACAGAGAGGCTGCTTATCAATGGCTAGGCAGGTGGTGTCTGTCGCCCAGGTTGACCCCATTCCTTAATCTTGCTTGCATGTGTTTGGAGGGGGGCTTAGTCCGTCCCTCCTTCCCGCGTCCCACACCACCACAGCGCATGCGCGTCCCTCCCCCCCTCTCTCTCCTAAGCTCACCCCCTTTCTCTCCTCTAGGAATCGTGTACTCTACGGAGCGGCCCCCCGCGATCCACACCCCCCCCCCTCAGCGCATGCGCGTCCCCTCCCCTGTGCTCTCCTACGCTCACCCCCCTTCCTCTACTCTTGGAATCATCTACTCTACGGAGCGGCGTATGCGCGTCCTCTCCCCCTCTCTCCTCTAGGAATACTCTACTCTACGGAGCGGCTCCGGCGCCCCCCCCACCCCCACAGCGCATGCACGTCCCCTCCCCCCTCTCTCTCCTCTCCTACGGTCCCCCCCCCCCGTCCTTTCCTCTAGGAATCCTCTACGGAGCGGCGCGAACGACAGGTGGTGTGACAGCTGCTTACTCCGCTGGGGGGCGCCACGGTAGTTCCGCGGTATGAAAATGACGGAGCGCGCGCGCCTCATTCTCTCTCCTGCGCAGCGCCGCGATGAGCGCCCGGACCATTGCCGTGAAATGAGAGCGGCGACGTTCCTCCCGCTCGCGCTAATTATCTCCCCGCTGCTTCGCATCCACACATGGTTCCCTTTAGCGGGAGATGGGGATTCTTTTTTTTATTCTGTTTAGGTGCACGAGCCGGCGCGTCCTCAGCGCCGATCTTCATTTTCGCGCGACACTCACCGAGCGTCGTCTGCTATCGCTCGTGAAAAGCACCAAATATGGGCAGGCAAGCACGTTTTGGACCTCCATCGTCTGAAATGTGCGCACAGTAAAATTTCACATAAATGCAAGTAATTTCAAAAGAAATACGTGCGCGACCTGTATCTACGACAGAAAACTGAAAAAAAAAATGTTTTAACAAGGCAGAAAGACGCCAGCAGTTGAACATAGCCGTGCACTTGTCGTTTTCCCCGCACGGTACGCAAAATACGGTCTGTCCTGTAGCATATTGACTCAGGCGCACACTGTAGAATCAACGTACTCCAAGGTGTCTTTGCTTTTGGGACGGCTGAGAGGAGAAGCACAGGGGCAGATAGCCTGACCGTTAAAAGATCAGAAGGGGAGGGACGCCTCGTTCTGGCTGGGTCTCATGTCGTGGGGTCGATTTCTACACTGTCGGTGAACACATTCCGTAAAGTACTTTCCATCCAAACAAAACGAAAGCCACGTGAACTTCGCATTTTAGGGGCGAAGCACCTAGGGTCTCGGCGTGTTGGCGTGTCTCGTCGTCTGCTGTCGTGACGGTTCATTTGCTTGAGCGCCAGAGAGGGCGCCCCCACCTCAGCGCTCACCGTGTGGTGAGAGAGTGCGAACGACGCTCGTTGACTATACAATTACAGAAACTCGCTTTTCTGCGATGAACGCGGAATTACCAGCTCGCAAGGGACGAGAACGCGCCTTCATCCCGCGAGAGGCCACTCAGACGCACGCAGCATCTGCCAGCGTATTTCTTGATTGAAAAAACCGACTGCTCGCGGTGGGCAACCGTTCACCGGCCACCCTATATATATAGGCACTGGATCTTGACCGGCAATGGAGTGCTGGTGGGAGATTTCTCGTGTGCGTAGTTGAACAATAAAGGTTCGTAGCGTGCGCGTTAATTGAAAGCGGCTGCGGGTCTATGCGTCTAATTGGAGCCCCCCAGTTTTAGGGGCGAAGACGCCTGGGTCTCGGCGTCTAGGCGTGTCTCGTCTGCTGTACGGCGTGTGTCGTCTGCTGTAGCGACGCTCCATCTGTCACGGCCGGACTCAACTCCCTCCTTCCTCTTCCCCGCGCTACGGCCTGACGCCGCAGCTTTCTGGTGGCGCTGCTAGCTCACCATCTGCCTCCAGAAGGCGCGCTCACAGACGCGCTCCGGCAAGCCGCAAGCGATCAATATGTGCGTAACCCCGGCTACCGGACACATAATAACTCGAATTTTGAAGTTTGATCTTTATATTCACTGCCAGTACTGAACATCGTAGTTTTATATGATGTGTATGCAACTGCTTACGGCCTCGGATGATGGGCATTTTTTTCAATCTGTAAGAAGAACTTGCATCACTTTGTGAATTTTTCTTCGTGGTAGGTGATTTCCTAAAGTGCCCTAGTACATGCGACTTGGGTAGTTCACTACACTTTTTGTTCTCTGTGTGCAATGAAATTGCAAGAAGAGAACAAATGTGAACAGCGGGCACAAAAAGGACCCCTTCAATAATAGGCAAAATTTTTTTCTCGGGGGTGGGGGGGCACCTGCTTTGTCTGGAGTGGGGGCCAGGCAGGCAGATGTTGTCGAATGTCATTTTGTGCTTTGGTATGACATGGCGAAAAAAATTCAGCAGGGGCACAGTCCCGGTGTGCTACCCTCTGGTTACGCCACACTTATATAGTGTTCATAAGCTTACGTTCTATGACAGAGGTCTCAAACACGTTGCCACCGGGCCGCATGCGGCCCGCATAGCTCTCGGTAGCGACCCGGCCCGCCGGTGATTGTCTTGCTACATAGCTGGAATTTTTCATTTTCAAAATTAGAGTGTTCCTGAGCTACACAGACGTTACTGGTATCAAGAAATCTTCATGTGAGGTATCCCATGATGTCACCATGTGTTAAAAACTTAACCATGAAACAAGATCTCTTTTTCACAATTGGCATAATAATAATAATAATAATAATAATAATAATAATAATAATAATAATAATAATAATAATAATAATAATAGATAACAGCAATAATAGCAATAATAATAATAAGAAGAAGAAGAAGAAGGAGAAGGAGAAGAAATAACAATTATATTTATTTGTTGGGATTTAACGTTCCAAAACCACGATATGATTATGACGTCTTAGTGGAGAGCTCCGGGCATTTCGACCGCCTGGCGTTCTTTAACGTGCACTTAAATCTAAGTACACGGGCCTCAAGCATTTTCGCCTCCATTGAAAGGTGGCCGCCACGGCCGGTATTCCATCCCGTGACCTTCGAGTCAGCAGTGGAGGAGCAGGGCCACCGTGGCGGGTGTGGTTACTGAATATGGTTCCTTTAGGAGCCAGAGTTGCACTTCTGTTTTCCCGTGCCGCTCCATTGCCACTCGCCAAAGGAAGTCACGCGGAATAAGAAATTACGGCGGAGAAGCAACTTCTTTATCACTAGTTTCGTGGCTCTTCGTGCGGGGGGCACTTTGAGCGACTAGCTGTTGGGACGCCTGCGGTTTGATCGCGCGCCTCTGCTACAATATTACTCTGCCTCCGAGCATAGCGGTGAAGCATATCATCTGAGCGGAGCGTGGCTTGGCGTTTTTCGATTGCCGTGCCTTTTACTAAAAAAGCCATAGTTTTGCGTAAGTATCAACACATCATTTGGTACTATATATTCGGCCATTTTTGAGTTTCGTATGCGTCGTTCAAACGTCACAGTACGGTTGATTGCTACAAGAAGTGCTTACGTGTCGAGGCTTCGTTGTTGTGTATAGCGCAACCTTTTAGCGGCGATGCAGGCGCGCACGTTTCCCAATTACGCGAAAATTTCGGGAAGGGGGGCGGTTAAGTCGGGTTAAATCTGTATTTAAATAAGAGAAGTTCACAAACTGAGTATGGCATTTCTACGCAAAAATTGTGCTAGCTTCTTCAAGCATTATACTGCATGTTCAGAACTGAATGCAGTCGCTAAATAGGGCTTCTCATGCGTAAAAAAAAAGCAGGGATGCAAAGTTTACAAGGACGGCACAGAAGAACTACGCCCACCATTACTAGATTGTTACGCGCCTAGCGAAAATGGCAGTTGATTCTTGCAGACACATGGCACTCATCGTTCGGAATACCTTTTATTTCTTTTCCCATAATAGTAGCTTGTTTTTATTAGACCCCCTCGGCCAATATGTGAGGTGATGCTTATGACAGACGGTATAGTATCATGGTCTCGGCCTCGTCGGAAATGCAGCGTTTTGTAACGAGTCATGTCGCTTCCGAATGACGGGACAGGTTCGGTCGCAGCCGCAGAGGTAGCATTTCGGTGCAAGCGCTATGATAGAAGCCAATGTGTACTTTGTGCTTCAGGGAAGGCTAAAGAGCACCCAGATGTATAAAATTACGCAGTTACGTCCACTATGACGTCTGTATTAGCCGTAATAGCACTGCTCAGTTTAAGCCGAAGAACCAATCGGTTCTGAATACGCCCGCGTAGAGAACCCACCCTAGAGCTCAAGTTACTGATATACTAAGGTATTCTGATGTTGAACATAGAGTTATTCGTTAACCTTATTTACTCAATAACAGTGGCGTAGCCAGGGGGTGGCACACCGGGCACGTGCCCCCCCCCCCCGAAATTTTTTTCGCCATGGTATACAGAGCGAAAAATGACCATTTCAAAGAGGTGCCCTCCCCGAAAAAAAATTTCTGGCTACGCCCCTGCTCAATAAATAATTAGTCTGGCTTGGCGTTTAGATGGTCCTTCTTCAGTGAGTGGTGCGAGCTTTTCTGAAAACAAAGGCCCACTGTAATCATGAAACCACCGCAAGCCCGATTTGTGAAGGCATTTGGAAAATGAGAATATGAAGTATTCATTTTAAACCACTTACCCTGTTATCCAGTACAAGGCATCAAAGGGCCCTGGTACATTTCCCTCAAAGTTATGTTCCTCAAGGGCCTCCAGGGACTTCCTGCAGTCCACAGTACCCTGCTTCCATACAACGAATGGTTCGTGCTGTTTGAATAAATGCACAGAACTGGATCTTTATAATCTCCAAATATTGAAGATTAGGAGACGATATTGCTGTTGATAACAAGGTTTGCTATTTTTTGATGAATTTTTGTCCATCAGGTTCTTTGGTGTGCTTGCATATAAGCGGCTCCGCGACGCATATTCTTCGAACGTAACAATGCGCGTGAAACGCTGCTTTTTCTTTATTCCTAGTTTGTTCAGTTGAGAGGCTGTATTTAAAATGAGAAGCATTTCTTCGCTGACTACAGTCACTATGAGCGTTTCTATCTATCTATCTATCTATCTATCTATCTATCTATCTATCTATCTATCTATCTATCTATCTATCTATCTATCTATCTATCTATCTATCTATCTATCTATCTATCTATCTATCTATCTATCTATCTATCTATCTATCTATCTATCTATCTATCTATCTATCTATCTATCTACCCTCTCGTGATCGCCCTGTTAACTTGGGGTACATCAAAATAATTAGTATGGGAGGGTAAGAGCCTTCGACGAATATGTCTGGCTGATCATGAAGTCAAAATTGGGGGTACCCTTAATCTTCGCCTTTAAGAGCTGAACGCGATAGCGATGTCTGTCCCCTAGTGCGTACTTCAACCACTTAGCTCATACTTGCTCTGCACTCACTATGTGGTGTTAAGGGAATACGCGCAGTAACCTGTGTGCCTGTTGTAATGGGTGGCCGGCTTTAAACCACGAAGGCATTACATATTCAAGTGTTGTGATGCCCGATGGCAATGTAAGCTTCTACCATGGAACGTTACTGCGACATTACATGTACTGTGGCGTATTTATACAGGACGCCTGTGTTTGTGAAGCACGAGTAATTTTCACTGCATTTCCAAGCATAGGAAATTACCCTCAATGTATTTTCAAACATACACGTGGCTGTGTGGTAAACACCCTCTTGCCGCCTAGACGGTCTAGGTTCGATCCTCACTCGGACCCGGAAATTGTATTATTTATTTCGTTTGCATCTTTCTCAATTTTTCGGTCACGCACAAGATGATGATTTTTCACTCACAGCCAACGACGCCGACACCTACGCCGACGTCGGAATTTTTGCGAAATGAGCTCTTTAACGCGTTAATAACTTGAATATCCCGTCGCGTAGGTCGTCAAGCCCTTTCCTCCAGACACGTGTGGCAAATACCCTCATACTCCGCGCCACAACATGCGGGTATGCGCCACATGTGATTGACAGTTTATATTTACCCAGGACGGCGAGAACACATATTGGTAATTAAAATGCGAGGACGTTAAGAAAAACTGACATTGGCAGCGTTGACCCGAACAATGAAAAAAAATAAATATCAGGGTCCCCGCAGGAATCGAACCCAATGAATTCTGCATGGCTATCAGGTATTCTACCACATAGCCACACCAGGTGTCGAAACTGCTTTCGAAAAACACCTTATGCAGGCGCAACGTTGGTGAAACATCAATTGTGGTTCCAGCGCTGTTTGTCTAATTTCATAAAGGTTTCATATGCACTCCTATGATACAGGTGTTACGTCGGGCTAACGTCAGTTGTAGGTAAGCCTCTTCCACTTTAATTCGTCTACGTAGCAGTACCCAAGGCTTCTATCCTCACAAGAACAGAGCGTTGGGCGAGATGGTATTGCAACGTGAATGGAATTTCGCGCAAAAATGACACACGAACACGAAGGGAAGAAATCACGAGACAAGCGCAGACTAACAACTGAAAGTTTATGGTCAGAAAACACACATTAAAAAAGCAAACACACGTGGTTTTTAATTACACAAGCACAAGCGCTACATATAAGCTCACTGCATCCGGTGTTGGTGATAACCATGTGTCTGCTGGTATCGTTACGCAACTGTAAAAAACTGGTTATATAGACATATGCGACTGTTCAACATACATCTACCCGTAAAACATTTGTACATATTGTGACAATGGAACGCGTTTATTTACAGTATGTAAAATGAATGTGAGAGGTACAGCTCAGAGCGAAAAGCAGTTGACCGAGCTGCTCGCGAGCCAGTGCCCCCCTCGTTCTCGTCCTCTTCATCCGCCCACCGATGGCATGTTTCACTTCCCCGTTCGCAGACGATGCCCACTGGGCGAGTCAGTAGGAAGTTTGATGGTGATACGGCTTAAGGCGCGCGACATGGGTCAGCTGTGTCTTGCTAGAGCGCCGACCATTGCTTTTGACGCTGGAGATGACGTATGTCACATCGCTGAGGCGGTTGAGAATGACAAATGGTCCGGAGTAGCGGGCCAAGAACTTTTGGCACAAACCACGTTTGCGGACTGGCGTCCACAGCCACACAAGGTCACCTTTTGTGTAACTAACGGAGTGATGGCGGGCGTCGTAACGGGTCTTGGAGCGCTGTTGAGATGCCATGGTTCGGAGGCGTGCGATGCGACGGGCTTCTTCAGCGCGGCATAGTGTCTCGGCAACCGATGTTTCCACGTCCAACGTAAAAGGCAGAATAGTGTCGAGACAGCTGCGAGGGGAGCGAGCGTAGAGTAGAAAAAAGGGAGAGTATCCTGTCGTCTCGTGCTTCGCGGTGTTGTATGCGTATGTGATGTAAGGGAGTACTTCGTCCCAGTTTTTGTGCTTGGCATCGACATAAATGGATAACATGTTTGTTAGCGTCCTGTTGGTTCGCTCTACGAGGCCATTCGTCTGTGGGTGATAGGGGGTTGCATGGCGGGATTGGCTGGCAGACAGGCGCAGGATCTCTTCAACGACGTCAGCGACGAACTGACGTCCCCGGTCGCTAATGACGACTCGTGGAGGACCATGGCGTAGAATTATCAGGCGAAGCATAAACTGCGACACCTGAAAGGCTGTTGCAGTAGCTATTGCTGCAGTTGCCTTTCCTTCTCTACCATTTCTTCTCTTCTTCTGCGTAGCGCGTCAGGTGGTCGACGCAGACGATGACCCATCGATTGCCACTGGTTGAACGCGGAAACGGGCCTAGAAGGTCGACACCAATAATCTCGAAGGGAGAGCTAGGAGGTGGTACGGGATGGAGAAGTCCGGGTGACGTAGTCGTGGGACGCTTGTGACGTTGACATTGTTCGCAACCCGCGACGTATTTTTCCGTGTCGCGTCGCATCTTGGGCCAGTAGAACCTTTGCTGAATGCGATGAAACGTTCTGGCGAAGCCCATGTGTCCGCTGGTTGCGTCGTCGTGGAAGAACCGAAAAACTTGAGAACGCAGAGTGCGTGGAACTACCAGAAGCAGACGGGCACCTTGGCCGGAATAATTCTTCCTGCAGAGGATGGCGTCGTGGACTACAAAAGAGCTTGAATTGGCGGGGTCATTCGCAGAAGCAAACAGGGAATCTAAGCAACGGTCCTCGTGCTGGGCTGCCCGGAAAGCCGCGAGGTCAGGGAACTGAGAGTCAATAGTGGCGATAAGCTGGTCGAAGTTGTCAGCGTCGCACTCCGTCGTCGGTAGAGGAAGCCGTGACAGGCAGTCAGCATCTGCGTGGCGGTTACCGCTCTTGTAGCATACCGTAAAGTCAAACTCTTGTAAGCGCAGGGCCCATCGCGCAAGTCGACCAGATGGGTCGCGTAGGCCTACCAACCAGCAGAGAGAGTGATGGTCGGTGATGACTGAGAAGCGACGGCCGTAGATGTATGGGCGAAACTTGTGTACGGCGAAGACGACGGCGAGGCACTCCAGTTCTGTAACGGTGTAGTTGCGCTCTGATTTGCTTAGTGATCGGCTTGCATAGGCGACGACGTGTTCAGCATTGTCGTGGCGTTGAACGAGCACCGCGCCGAGACCAACCCCACTGGCATCGGTGTGAATTTCCGTGGGAGCAGAGG
This sequence comes from Rhipicephalus appendiculatus, assembly GCA_030522465.1. Taxonomy (NCBI): domain Eukaryota; kingdom Metazoa; phylum Arthropoda; class Arachnida; order Ixodida; family Ixodidae; genus Rhipicephalus; species Rhipicephalus appendiculatus. Next base: position 106,547 of record JALIZH010018591.1, read on the forward strand.
GATCAAAGTGGCGTAGTATAGGACCGGATGTGAGGACGAACTGGAGTTGCTTAAACGCTGACTCACAATTCGGTGTCCAGTGGAAAGGCACATCCTTTTGCAGCAAGTCAGTCAGTGGCTGGGCCTTTTCAGCAAAATTAGGCACAAAGCGGCGAAAGTAAGAGCATAGGCCCAGAAAGCTTCGCAGCTCCCGGATAGACTGCGGCTGCTTAAAGTTGCTAACGGCGTCAACTTTCTGCGGGTCCGGCCTAACGCCAGCTTTGTCCACAAGGTGTCCCAAAACCAGTGTTTCACGTTCACCAAAACGACATTTTTTTTAGTTCAGTGTCAAGGCAGCTTTCTCCAAACAGGTTAGAACAAGGTCTAGGCGATGATTATGCTCCTCAAAAGTTCGTCCAAAGATAACCACATCGTCCAGGTAACATAAACAGACTTCCCATTTGAGGCCCCGCAAGACGGTGTCCATATATCGTTCAAATGTTGCCGGGGCATTACACAAGCCGAACGGCATGACATTAAATTCAAACAAACCGTCTGGCGTAACAAAAGCCGTCTTTTCTTTATCAATCGGATCCATGGGAATCTGCCAATACCCGGATCGCAAGTCTACCGAAGAAAAATAGGACGCTGAATGCAGGCAGTCGATGACGTCATCGATGCGAGGGAGCGGATACACGTCCTTCTTGGTTACAGAGTTGAGACGCCGATAGTCAACACAGAACCTCCAGGACCCGTCCTTTTTCTTGACCAAGATAACAGGGGCAGCCCAGGGACTTGACGATTCTTGAATGACACCGGTGGCTAGCATCTCGCTAACTTGTTCTGCAATAACATTGCGCTCCGACGCAGAAACTCGATAAGGCTTTTGTCGGAGAGGGTGCGCAGAGTCAGTGTCAATCCTGTGACGAGCGCGCGTGCTCGGTACCTGAGCTCTATGCACCTTCTGTGCAAAATCAAATTAGCGTGGTTTCGCAACATTTCGCTCAATAAAACGTTACACCACAGTCATCTTCCCCGCGCATGATTTGCGTAACATCGTTTCCCCAGGTATGTGGGATCTGCCGAATTTTATTGTGATAGGAATTATATGGACACTTTCGGCTGCTTTTCACCGTTGGACGTCCATCCATCCGTCCGTCCGTCCGTCCGTCCGTCCGTCCATCCGAGCTCTGGCATGGAGCCAGGTGGCCGCCGGGATGCGCAGACGGACGCCGGTCGCGTCCGACTCTATAGCGCTCGCGCTTTGCTTGCGTAGCGTCGCTGTGCCCAGAGTTTGCAATCATTCTGACCGACGCCGTTCACGGAATACACTTTCCAATTTACAAAGGGTACGTCAATTTCAGAGCTGGAACGCGGATGGCGTTTGCACGATGCGCAAAGCGCCAGAAAATACTAACGCATGCGAACGAAGGAAGATGAGTCTCGCGTCTCGCTGCGATTCGCGGTAAAAAATTAAAGAAGAAAACACGCACCCATTCGGTTTGTGTCTTATCCCACTGAGAGTGTAAAAGAAAAAAAGACATGGCATAATCAGTGGAATGGCCACACGCTTTCGCCGAACACACTTTGGAATGTACAAAGTGTCCTTCAATTTTTTTACGTTTCATCATCGGACCGCGAGCGAAACGTAAATAAAACTGCTTCGCACGCGCGTCTGTTGATTTTTTTGTGAATATTGCACCGGACCTAGAAACCCTTTGTTCCTTTTATATACATGCTCCCGCCTTTAACCGCTGAGCCACGAAAGCGCACGTCCTGCGGCGTAATAACGGGTAGCTATTCATAGGCATCATTTACCGCTGGCGGTACGTAAATCTCAAGGGGAATATGAGCGTGTTCGCAGCATTACCAGCGACACGGTGCGAAGGGCGCGCTCGGCACCCCGCTTCCACACATATGTACAGACGCGCTAAATATTACTTGCAACACGGAAGCGCGTGGCCTCACGAGTTCAAAGATTGCGCATGGCTTCCACTATCCGTTACTTCCATTACTAAACGCGTTTCTCTCTTTGGGGCATGATCCCAAATAAGAAAATAATATATAGTTCTTGAAATAAAAACAAGTTGAAGCCATGCGCAACTTTTGAGCCCGTGAGACCACGCGCTCCCGTGTTGCAAGTCATATTGAGCGCGCCTTACTTTGCCCTACGGTGCGTGGTCGCCCGCACGCGCGCGCACTTATCTCGCGTCGCAGGGGGGGCGGGGGGTGGTGGGGGGGGGGGGGGCTTTTAGTACGTCTTGGGATTTCACCGGAGAGATTTCGTTGTAGTTGCGGAGCGCACGGAGGTCACTTCGCTCGCGGCCCAAAAACAGCGCGCTGTTCAAACACAGTAAAGTACTAACCGTGACACTATTTAGTTCGCGCTCATCCTGTGCATATTTGTGCGTATACGTTTTGTTCGTCATTTGAGTCTGAGTAGCGCGTTGAGTGTTGAGCTGTGAACGTTGTTAGTTCGCGCTTGTCCTGTGTGTGCTCTTTTCGTTACGTTCTTTCTTCTTGAGCAGCGCGCTGCACGTTTCGGTCTGGTTGCCGTTCTTCGCGTGACATTATAATTTGTTGCTATTGCAACGACAGTGGAGCCCTTCTGCGCCAGGAAAACTAACTAGGGCAGTTCAGGAGGTAAGAACTGCGGTGCCAGTGAAATATGTAAGGCCTCAAATTTTCCCCCAAAACGTTACTGAAGTCGCTATAGAAGGAATATAGACGCTAGCCCTCGTCGACACTGGCGCTGCTCTTTCAGCACTTGATGCCCCCATTTCCCGCCGAGTTGGAAAAGTGACGACGCCACTTCTGGACTATCCCTTTGTGCAGCCAACGCATAGCACGTCGAGCCGTCCGGCGGCTGCCCAGCCCGTGTCGTTATTCATAATGTCGTCTATATCATCGAATTCATCGTGTTGCCATCATGTTCTCACGACTTAATGGTAGGCAGGGATTTTCTCTCCACGCATCACGCGATCATCATTTGCGCCCGCGCCGAAACCGATTTGCTTCCGTTTTCACCATACATTATCAATGACCACACAGACGCTTGACATAAAATCACCGTTTCATGAAGACACCATTATACCGGCCTGGTCTACTGCTTTTCCTAGCATCTCTCGTACTTCTATCAACGACGGCGCCTTGCTTTTCGCACCGCCTGACCTTCTACTTCACCACCGATCACATCCACTGCCGTTTGCCGTCCTTCAGTTCAATTATGTCACCTCTATGATGTACGTGTCAAACCCAACGGCCGAGCCAGTCACTCTGCACCACCCGTGAAAGCCTAGAGAGAGCCGACCCGCTGTCACCACCTTCAATTTTCGACACCATGGAAGACTCCACTGATCTGGCCGCCCTCGAGACCGCGCCTGCTCAGTCACTGCCGCGATCTTTCACACCAACTATTGCAAACGAACTTACAACGACGCAGCGTGCGCAGCTTCTTCGCTTGCTCGAAGTTTTCTCATCCTCGTTTGACTTCCAAGCAAGGTCACTTGGCTGCAGAACGACTGTGTCGCACACCATCGATACTGGGAGCCATGCCCCGATTCGACAGCATTCTTACCGAGTATCGGTGAGCGAAACGCGCGTTATCGATGAGCAGGTCAACGACATGCTCAAACGTGGTGTCATTCAATCTTCCAGCAGTCCCTGGGCCTCACCAGTCGTCCAGGTTGGGAGAAAAAGACGGTACCATACGATTTTGCGTCCATTATCGACGGATTAACAAGAATACACGAAAGGATGTGTATCCGTTGCCACGTATTGACGATGCGCTGGACTGTATGCAAGGAGCAGAGTTCTTTTCTTCCTTGGATCCCCGCTCTGGCAACTGGCAAGTGCCCATGGCTGACGCTGACTGTTCTAAAACGGCGTTCGTAACACCATACGGATTGTAAGAATTCACTGTAATGCCCTTCGGTCTCTGCAACGCACCCACGACCCTTGAATGCATTATGGACGGCATCCTGCGCGGCCTGAAGTAGCGCACTTTCTGCTGTCTCGATGACATTGTGGTCTTTTCCCCAAATTTTTCGACTCATCTGCACCGTTTAAATCAAGTTTTCACCTGTCTCCAAAATGCTGCTCTCCAGCTTTTCGGAAATACGCGGAAATACGCCAGCACCGAATAAGTGGTCACATATGCCAGCCTTGCGCTCACAATACCTGAGACCAATTACTCTGCCACAGAAAAAGAGTGATTGGCCATCATATCAGCTCTTCAGAAATTTCGCCCCTATTTTTACGGTCCTCCTTTTGGCGTCGTCACAGACCACCGCGCTCTTTGCTTGTCTTCAAACATGAAGGAGCCGTCAGGCCGCCTTCGCTCGTTGGGCTCTCAGAATCCAGGAAATACGACATCCGCGTCGTCTATCGCTCTGGCTGCCGACACTCTGATGCTGACACCCATTCTCGTTTTGCCTCTTCTCAGACGACTGCACTTGTACTCGCGATCAAGATATGTTGCATCTTGACATCCTGGACATGACGTCAGAACAACGAAATGACCCATGGATCGCCACCATGTTGGACTTTTTCTCGAGCCCTCTTATAGTGTCAGCGCCTCCCGTACTGCAACGCCGGGAAGTATATTTGTCTATGCGCGACGGACTTTTATACCGCCCCAACCACAACGACGGCCCCACATAGTTACTAGTCGTACCCCGCCATCTTCGTCAAGAATTGTGCTCTGCCTTTCACAACGACGCACAATTTGGTCACAGTGGAATATCTAAGACGTACATGCAGCATAGTCGACGATATTCTTGGCGTGGTATGTACAACTTGGTCTGCAAGTACGCCCGCTCTTGCATCACCTGCTAACGACGCAAACCAGTATCGCACCTCTCAACAGAACCTCTCCAGCCACTTTCATGTCCTACCTACCCGTTTGACCGCGTCGGCATTGATTTACACGGGCGTCTCCCATGCGCTGGTGCTGGAAACCGACGGATCCTATATACACCCCCCCGCAACACTATCGCATTCATTGCATCGCCCTTGCGGTGAAACTGTTACTTTTTTTTCGTAGCACAGGCACCGAGTTACACTTTATGCTATTTTCCAGACCACCCTGTGGAGCACCGGTGCTGTTTGTCCGACATTCTGCTGAAAAACAATAAAATAATAAAAGAGATAGCGTGGGTTAAGCTAGACGTTGTATATATGCTAGAGTGGGCACTAAAGTATACCATAAAATTGAATTGGTATCATGCAATTAGCAAAATGTATTATAAACAGCAGTTACATCTCAGAAACACATAGGATCGGGCTCGTTACGACACCTGACGGATGAGATCGCAACCACGCGCTTGTCTATACATAGCTTCGACAGCGCGCGAAACACAATGTTCTCCTATTGAATACACCAGTGCACAGGGACGCCGAAAACACATGAAATGGATTTATTGGGTAAAACTAATGGTTGTGTATGATCGACTTCACCTTTTGATTTCTCCTCTTTCGTTCCTCTCTAACTGCATATCTACATCACTATTATCATTGCCCCATCATTTATACATTTGTTGCAGCGCTTCTTTCTTCCGTTCTACTTTATTTCGCGCACAAGCTTACTGTCGTCCTTCTCCAACATGAATTGGGCCTCAGGGAACAAGGCGTACATAGGCGATTTTACGTAAGAAATACGGCCGCCGCTACTTTGGGTTGTTAATGAATGCTTTTTTTATTTTGATATAGCATGATGTGAATCGATATGGTCAGGACACATCAAATGAACCAACCAAACCTTTGTCATACGTAGACGTCCACCATAGCAATACTCGTTTCGTTGTTAAAGTTGCAAAACGACAAGGTTAACAACTCAATACGACGGCACCAAAACCTATCCCTAACATAGTCTATAAAATATTGAACGCACAACTTGTTGACCACTCAAGTAAAACTTTATAAGCATAAATAACTCCTTCCTTTAAGAATATCAGTCACTATGGCTAAACCACTTTTATAACTAGCTAGGTTTATGGTACATTTACGCGTGGTAAGGCGCTCCTCTTAAGAATGTGGGGCATCAGTGAAACAGTAATCTTCATATAAGTGCAACCGTTGCGCAATAATAACCGTACTATGAGTTCCTATCAACAAGCACGGACCAGTAGCCTTCCAGGCAGGTTCGCGTTGTCTGCAAAGAAGTAACTACGCAAAACTGGCGGTTGAGCGCGCAATTTATGATATGCAGGAAATAATATCCCAACAGGTAAAATTTCATTAACATGAAGAAACTGAAAAGTTTGTTAGCACAATGAAGTTCCACAGCAGATTTCGGAGCTTGCGCATACCACAGAATTTTTTTTCTTTCTTGAGGTAGTCATAGTTGTACTTTGACTAGCCGAACAGCCTTGATGTTTTACTGAGGGTCGAATTTTGCTGGTTGTGGGAGGCCATACGTCGCATACTCTTGTGGAAGTTGACGTGTTTGATCGAGCTTTTGATAATAGCAATGCCCGCACCCGCCCATTCGTTTACCCTTTAAATAATGACATTGTTAACACATGTGACGACATACATAGAAAGCTGCTGAACGCAAGCACGCGAAGTGGTACTTTGATTATCAGTTGTAGCTACAGCCTAATCTATGAAGTAAAGGCCACCATGGTAATCCCGGGCTCTGTCTCTGAATCAGGTTACCAGATTCAGTTGCCCAGATGCATCAGCGCAAAGGTAAAGCGTTCTAGTTACAAAACGAGTAGTGTTCTCACTTGAAGTCCTTCAAAACGTTTGGAGCCATATGACGCAATAATAAGGAGTAATCCACAAATGCACTTGCCTTACTTTTGGTTATTCCAACAAGTCGGATCTTTATAGATGGGTTGTTCATATCCTCGTACCTTAGGTTCACCTAGAAATATATAATGTATCATCAATACCCTAAGAAGCAGCAGATAGCACAAACCATCTGCCTTCTAAATAGACGTTTTTATTGGAATCGGAAATGATAAACACATATATGCAGTGCATAAATGACTAAGGTACTGTACTGCCGAGTACGCTAGTGAAGGTCTCATTCCAGTCAGCAGCTGAGGCGTTTTTCCAAGCGCCGAACAGCCATTGAACATCTAGCGCCCTTTCGTTATGCGCGAGAGCGCCCCAGTATAGAACTCCGACTTTGTTTATGTACCACAAAAAACTTAGGTTTCTCTATTTATTGCGAACCTGTGAACTCAAGCATTTTTGCATGCTTTGTTAACTTTAATGTTTCGATCAGTCAATACGAAAAATATTTTACTAAATATTTCAAACAGCTGCTCATTCGTGAAAACTACGGTACAGCGAATATTGTTCAAGGCAGACGAAACAGGTCTCAAATTGCTAAAAATTGACGTCTTTCTGAAGCATTCAAGTTGTTCGCATCTGCCGATCGCGTACTCGCGGCCCTTTTAGGCTTACGCCTTAAAGGGACACTAAAGGCTAATAACAATTTATGTCAGAGCGAAAGCTCAATGTATGACAACGTCTAAAACGGCAATATTATCAACAGCAGTACCCTACTTACCGAGAAATTAAGCTAAATGTATCACACGACGTGCGCCACGAGTGGCACATTTGCGAAACGATCCGTGATGACGTGAGAGCTTCTGGCTACAATAATCCGTAGTAATCACTACAGCTGCAATAAAAAAAGAAGCTTCCGTGCATTACAACACGTAATAAAATGCTCCTTGTCCGTTTCTGTTTGATTCATAGAAAAAGGAACCGCCTAGGAAAGGCGCGAGCGGTTCAAAAATTGCGTTTTCGCTTGGTTAGGCTGGATAGGTGGCGCCATCTAGCGGAGCCCCAGTTGCACCAAGCAAGCAGAGTATTGTTCAATGGCGGTTGTTGTTGCTGTGGCTCCCGCTACTTTCGCTCTGCTGCTGCTAGTGTCGGCGGCCGCGCAGTAAAGGCGGGCAACGTTGGGCACGGAAACAGTGACATCAGAGATTCCGAATGCTTAGGCGGGTGATTTGAAGTGCGCTAACGCGATGCGGACCACTAAAACGTGATTTTATTTCAAAATAAGCATTTCCTTGGCACGAAAGTAGCACTACGAGGTTTCTGGACCGCTATTTGAGCAATCAACGTCGACTTAATATTTCACTTTAGTGTCCCTTTAAGAGCACCTGTCGTCACAAAACGGCGCAGTCACAGGAAAACGCGTGTGCCGTGTAGCATACATTTTAACACGAAAGTGTTTTATGCCGGGGTCCACCACGGCTCCACTGTTACACCGTCATCACGGATATGACGGTGTAACACACACACTAACAGACGGCAAAAAAAAAAACTTTCATGAAAAAGTTCCTTCGCCGGGAGCCGAACCTAGGACCTCTCGCTCCGCAGCGCGCGGCACGAATCGACTCGGCCATGAACCGTACGTTCAACGGAGCACTAAGGGCAAGCTATTGTGTGGCTTCAAAAGAAGGAGAAGCGATAGAAGAGCAGGTAGCCAAAATGCTTGAAGACGACGTGATTCAACCGTCAAAGAGTCCCTGGGCGTCACCTGTTGTTCTAGTCAAGAAGAAGGACGGCAGCGTGCGTTTCTGCGTGGACTATCGAAAGCTAAATCAGGTGACAAAGAAAGACGTGTACCCGCTTCCCCGCATAGATGATTCGCTCGACAGGCTTCGACACTCACGTTACTTCTCGTCTATGGACTTAAAGAGTGGATATTGGCAAATTGAAGTAGACCCCAGGGATCGTGAAAAAACCGCTTTCGTGACGCCAGACGGACTGTACGAATTTAAGGTCTTACCATTCGGCTTATGCTCCGCGCCTGCCACTTTTCAGCGCCTCATGGATACTGTGCTTTCGGGACTTAAGTGGAAAACCTGCCTAGTATATCTTGACGACGTAATTGTATTTTCTACAACGTTTGACGAACACCTTGAACGGCTGCAGGTGGTTTTGCAGGCCATACGGTCCGCCGGCCTGACGCTCAAGCCGGAGAAGTGTCACTTTTGCTTTGAGGAACTACAGTTCCTCGGCCATGTCGTCAGTTACGCAGGAGTTCGTCCGGATCCTGAGAAAGTTGCCGCAGTCGCCCAGTTCCCTATACCATCAGATAAGAAGGCTGTCAGGCGTTTTCTGGGCCTCTGCGCGTATTATCGGCGGTTTATACCAGATTTTGCACGCATTGCGTCGCCCTTAACTCGCCTCACGAGAGATGACGTTGCGTTTGTTTGGGGCGAGGAACAGGAAGCTGCTTTCAATGATTTGCGTCAACGTCTACACACGCCCCCCAGTTCTTGCCCATTTCGATGAGACAGCCCCTACAATGCTCCATACTGACGCCAGCAATGTTGGCATCGGAGCTGTGCTTGTGCAGTGCCAGGAAGACGAGGAAAGAGTCATCGCTTATGCAAGCAGAACTCTGTCACGCACAGAAGCAAATTATTCAACAACTGAAAAGGAATGCCTCGCCGTGGTATGGGCAGTTATGAAATTTCGCCCATATTTGTACGGCCGCCCATTCAAGGTTATCAGTGACCACCATTCGCTGTGTTGGTTGACAAGCCTCAAAGATCCTTCCGGGCGATTAGCACGCTGGAGCCTTAGACTACAGGAGTTCGACATGACGATTGTGTACAAGTCGGGAAAATGACACACGGACGCCGACTGTCTGTCTCGATCACCGATAGAGTCGGCTGCTTCTCTCGATGAAGAGACGGCATTCCTCGGAATCCTCGACACGTCAACAATCGCAGACCAACAACATGACGATCCTGAGCTACTTGGCCTGATTAATTATTTAGAAGGACGAAGCCAGAAAGCACCCAAAGTCTTTGCAAGAGCATTATCGTCATTTTGTTTGCGAAACAAAGTCCTTTACAAAATGAACTTCTCGTCAGACGGGTCCACCTACCTGCTTGTCGTCCCTACCGCCCTTCGTTCTGAAGTGTTGCAAGCGTGCCACAACGAGGTCACCTCTGGACATTTAGGCTACACGCGCACACTGAGCAGAGTTCGAGAGAGGTACTACTGGCCAAGACTCGCTGCTGCCGTGAAACATCACGTTCGGACCTGCCTCGATTGCCAGCGGCGCAAGTCACCTCCGACGAAACCAGCCGGTTTGTTACACCCAGTCCAGGTCCCGCCAACGCCGTTTGACCAGATCGGAATGGACCTTCTGGGTCCACTTCCTACCTCTAGTGCTGGTAACCGCTGGGTTATTGTGGCGACCGACTACCTTACTCGCTACGCCGAGACAAAAGCCATCCAGAGAGGCACAGCAGAGGAGGTGGCCCGATTTTTCGTAGAGAACATTGTGTTGAGACACGGCGCACCATCGATCGTTATAAGAGATCGCGGAACCGCATTCACAGCAGTGCTTTTAGATCATGTGTTGGTGCTCAGCGGTACTATTCATCGTAAGTCGGCAGCCTACCATCCACAAACCAACGGACTGACCGAGCGGCTGAACAAAACCCTGGAAGACATGCTTTCAATGTATGTGGACATAGAACACAAAAACTGGGATGAGATTCTACCTTATATAACGTTTGCTTACAATACTGCTAAGCAAGAAACCGCACGGATGACCCCATTCCGCCTTGTTCACGGACGAGAAGTAAGAACGATGTTGGACGCGATGTTGCCACACGAATGCGATGGCGTTGAAACGAGTGCCGACGCGTTCACCCAACGCGCAGAGGAAGCCAGGCAGCTCGCACGTGTGCGAATATACCAACAGCAAGAGCACGACGCAAGTCGCTATAATCTACGTCATACACCTGTGACCTACGAAACCGGCGACAGGGTATGAGTGTGGACGCCTGTACGAAGACGGGGACTATCCGAAAAGCTGCTCAGAAGATACTTCGGGCCTTATCGAGTGCTGCGACGACTAAGTGACGTCACCTATGAGGTCGTCCCGGATAGCCCCCACTGTACAAGGCGTCCCCAGCACCGACCTGAACTTGTGCACGTAGTACGCATCAAACGGTATATAAGCGAGTGACTGCCAGGGAGTGTCGCTTGCACAAAGCCACCTTATGCGCGTATGACTGACTCGACTATAGCATCGGGGCGATGCTCTTCAAGGGGGAGGCAAATGCCGCGCCCAAAGTGTGCAAACAACGAAGACGATGTGCGCTCCGACAGTCTCGCGGAACGGGACAGGGACCGAAGAAGAAGACGTGTTTGTGTTGACACACTTAACACTGCGCTGACACTTTGCGCTGACACACATTGACACACTTTTCCACCGCAGCGCTTCCGGCATGCGGCTGAGATTACAGAACTTTCATTTTGACAAGAGCATCCATCAATGCTAACACTTCTTCACCGTATTCCAATTTCCGAAATACTTCCCGTAGTTTGCTCACAGATTCGGTAAAGTAAGAGTTCACAGATCTAATATTTACATCACAGTTCCATACAGCCATGCGGTTTCTCCATATGCTATGAAGGCCGAGGAGAAAAAAACATGTCATAAGGTATACTGCCTTGACCTGTAGTTAAATAACGAATGCCATGTGGCGTCAGCGGTAATTCTTTTTTAAGGGTTCTTTGCATAATATCCCAAAAGAAAACCGCACTCCAACAGTCTACAAATACATGTTCTATAGATTCAGGTTTCCTACAAAGTAAACAATCAGTGCCCCATGGCAAATATTCCCCTTTTTCTTCCAGCCATGTTTTCACTGGCAAAGTATTAGTACGTAGTTTAAAAAAGAATGTTTTCACTCCTCCTGGTACCTTCATTCGTTTAACCCGTTTAAGTACATCTTTGCCCTGGCCTTCACTGTACAGCAATCGGTACAATGGTTCTGGGAACGTAATGTCAATCAAATCCGAACTTAAACGTTTGCGAGTCACAGTACCCAAATATTCAGTGGAGAAGTGATAGTTCAAAATCTAAATGCCACAACAACTTCACGTAAAAATTTACTCGTTGCATAACACCCACCCTCTCTCATCGAGCCAACAAAGTTAGGCAAGGCATGGCTTAATCGGATTTGGATAACTGTTCTCAAGAAAGGATTTGTCGTGTCACGCAAGAACAAAAATCTTGAGACGAGTTGCTTTAAGAATAAATTCGGCAGTGACAATCCTCCCTGTCTTAACTTGCGAAACAAGTTGTTTCTGCTTGTTCTTTCATATTCTGACTGCCACACAAAAACGGCAAATACTCTGTGAAATTTCTTAAAGTTGACTCTAGAGCAGCTTAGGACTTGCATAAGATAGACCAGCCTTGCTAACCAAGAAGATCCTGCAAATGGCCGCGCGCGCGAAAATTGAGAGGTCCCGCCCACCCCATTTGTCAGCTTGAGCTTGTAATTCCTGAATCTTTCCATTCCATAATTGTCTAGTGTCTCGATGGGTTCCTAGTGGTACCCCAAGATAAATCCCTGCTGTTCGTGTCCACTGCACTCTTTCAAAAATGCGTGGCGTTGTCTGCCATTGACCATGCCATAAGCCGACACATTTACTGAGATTTACATTACTGCCTGTCATGTCACAAAACTCTCGTATAATTTTCATAGAAGTTGTAACACTTTCCCTATCAGAACAGAAAACAACAACATCATCAGCGTAAGCTAGTAACCGTACTTCACACCCTTCTAGGCTGAAGCCACTCACATCCGGACTTTCATTAATTTTTCGACACAGAGCTTCTAGATATATCGCGAACAAAAGAGGCGACAGGGGGGCACCCCTGACGCACAGAGGAACGCACTTCAATCTTTTCAGTTAGCTCATGGTTAATAATGAGGTTAGTTGTGCAGTTGTCATATGCCATTCTGACTCCATCTGCTATTAATGACCCAACTCCTACATGTTCAAGAATTGAAAACAGGAGTTTGTGACATACCCTATCAAATGCTTTCTCTAAGTCAATTTGTAACATAGCAACTTTTCTAAAATCTGCATCACAAGTTTCTAGTATGCTGCGAGCCACGTGGATATTTGTAAATATCGATCTGCCTCTTATTCCACAGGTCTGATGCGGACCTACTATATCGCATATAACATCTTGTAGTCTACTCGCCAATACCTTCATGAACAATTTATAATCGACGTTTGTCAGCGTAATTGGTCTGTAGCCTGTTACTTTGTTAAGTTTAATCCTATCATCGCTTTTCGGCATCAAGACAGTATAAGCCCTTTTGAAAGACGGTGGAAGGCATCCTGCTTGATACGCCTCCTTAAACACACGTTCTATTATCTTGGCTATCTGCGGACAGAACGCTTTATAAAAAGCAGCTGTTAGTCCGTCAGGCCCCGGCGACTTTCCAGGGTTAAGGCCTCCTATGGCCATTTCAATCTCCTTAGCTGTAATATCTGCTGATAATCTTTCTGTTTCCTCGGCGTCTAATCTAGGTAATGTGGATAAGAAGTGCTTCTTATAACCAGGCTTGCTCGGGACTCTACACTTGAACAGCTCTTTGTAATTCTCCTCAAAGGCACAAGTAATATGCTTTGCATCTCCAGGATATTTCCCCTTTATATTCAACCTCTACTATTTCATTCCTCTTAGCATACTTTTTCTCAGTTGCGAAAGCACGCTTCGTTGGCATTTCATCGGCCAAAATCCTTTCCGTTCGTGCACGAATAAGTGCGCCTCGGTATTTTTCCGAGTCGATAGCTTCAATTTTATTCTTTCTCTTATTTCTTCCATAAAGGTAACCTGGCGTTTCAGTCTCCGCATCCACGTGTTCCTGCAGCAGTTTTTTCAAGTTACTCTCTTCTTGACGCTCTCTAAAACGTATCTCTACGGCTCGTTCTATGGCGCTCATTTTTACGCCTTCCTTAAACATTTCCCACCGCTCAGCCCATCCTCTTCCACAGTATCTAATTGCTTTAGTGATCTCTGTTCGCACAGCTTCTATAAATTGATCGTCCTTTAAGAGTTTCGTGTTAAATTTCCACGTCTCCCACTTCATTTTTGGTTTCAACGTGACTTTTTTCCCAATCGTAAAGGCTACCAAAGAATGGTCACTAAACGTTACATTCAGCACCTTGTAATCTTCACAAAGAGGGACAATTTCTTCCGAAAGATAAGCTCTGTCTAACCTTGCATGACTATTGCCCTGAAAATGCGTATAATGCCGATAATTTCCCCCTTTTGCGTATTGTGCAATGTCTTCTACAAGAGATTTTCCAATGACTCCTTTCAGGAACACTACGCTCTTGTCAGCCCTATATCCATCGCGTGAACGATCTTCCGCGTTCAAAACACAATTAAAATCGCCCAACATGATCAAACACCTATCTGTTTGCATGTACTGTGACACTTCGTGAAAGAAGGTCAACCGGTCATCTACTTTTGTTGGTGCATACACACATATCATTCGTATTTGCAGGTTATCGTGCAGAAAATCGCACAGCACAAATCGTCCACTCTGACAACTTATCACTGTTTGTACCTCAATACCTAAACCTTGCTTAATGAATACACAACAACCAGCCGTTATGCCAACAGCATGACTAACGCATACACTGTAGCGGTCACTAAATTGTGCAACCATACCATCAGTCTGACTCTCACTCTCTATTTTAGTCTCCTGAATCGCCAAGAGATCTAAATCCTCCTCCAACATTACGCGTTGTAGCTGACGCTGTTTACGTCTCGCCCTGAGACCTCTAACGTTGAGCGTTCCGACGCGCAATGGAGCAACCGACATATTCATTTAAAATAGCAAGAGTAGGCCAACGGTAAAGCCAGCAGTTAGCAACTTTCACAAACCCGAGCGTCTCCGTCGGCACGTCAGCTTGAACGGGCACCCGCGACGCCAGTCGCGTTGGTCACTGCGTCGCCTGCCCTTCACGGGGTAAGCGACGCTGACCTCTGCGCTGGGGCGTGTGTTCCTTTTCTGGCCCTGGTTGACCGGACCACCATCCACTGCGGCTCCAGGCGTTGGGCGCTGTCCACGAGCGTCTCCTCAGCAGTAGCATTCACCGTGGTAGCGTCCCTTTCGGCACCGCTTGGCAGGCGTGGCCGGTTCCTCTGTGGCCGTCTCATCAGGCGTGTCATATGGCGTCTCTGGATCCACGTTGAAGTTGTCGTTCAGGGCATCGCGCCTTTCATCCAAGACAGCAGGTGCAGGCGATGTCCTCTCTTCTTCCTTCATTCGTTCTGCTTCTCTGCTTCCTTCCTGTTGTGTCATCCTGTGTCGACGCGGATGGCGTTGCCACCTTTTCCGCGCCATTTGCCCCCCTCTTCTGCCTGCGTTTGCGAGGACACTGTCAAACTATCTGTTACCTCTTCCTCCATCAATTCAAGTCCCTCTTCTTCAGGTTGTCTGCTGCCAGTAACTCTTGCATATGTACGCACGCAGTCTTGCAGTACGTGCCCGAATTCTCGACACTGGGCACACCTTGGTACCCTGCAGTCACGTCTAATGTGTCCTTTGCGTCGACAACGAAGGCAAATGGGAGCTCGGCCCGGGACGACGACGAGCACTGATCCCCCAAAGATCTTGAACAAATGGGGCAGTGCGTCTGGCGTTAAGTCTTCTCGCAGCGTCATCCGCACTATTCGAGTGGTGGACTCGGCTTGCTCAAAACCTCTCACCTTCCATTCTTCTTGTCGTACTTCTTTCACCTCACCGTACTGATCAAAGGCCTTCTTCAGTGCTTCCCCAGTCACGTGAAACGGAACCCAGTGCACCTTTAGTGAGATGTCTTGCTGTACCGGGTCAATGACGGCGCAAAAACGGCCTTTTATCTCCAAGCCTCTCGCATTCACCAGCATTTCCTTAGCTTCAGGCGTTCGTAGCTTAATCAGCCACACATGTGTCATTTGGAACGGGCCTATACCGGTCACATCTTGCAGTACCCCGAGTCCTTGCAGTGAGTCACGGAAATCTTCGAGGCGGTACGGCCTTCCACCAATGTCACAGTGTAAAAACAAACACTCCTTCATAGTTTCGCCTGATGGCAAAGTCGGTAGTACATACCGATAACCAGGAGGGGCGCCAGAAGACTTGTTACCACGGCCATACGCGGCCGCTGAAACCGCTCGTGAAGAGCCCGACATCTTGCGTCCGAACGCGTCCGTGTCCGGAGGCCCCTCACCACGCCAAAAGATGGCATATGAGGGTTTATTTCTTCATGTTGAAAGTAATGTCCGTGATCTCTCTTTACATTTCCTTGTTTAGAAGCGCAGATTTCAGTGTCTCCGCACGTGCTACAACCAAAAGGACTCTAGTTCATGTGTTTGTTTTGTGCTTCACGAGATCGGAACCTCAATCTGACACGTTTGTCAGATGAGCGTAACTTAACATATGCCCGGCATTCACACTGACTCACTAAGCGTTTAGTCATTTCTGTGTAATAAACATCGCACTTCTCAACTGCACACTGAACAATTCGGTTTTCTTCACCCCCCTTAGACACATTTTCGGTCATTCTTGTTCACGTTCCGCGACTACAGCCATAATACTTCACGGTAGCCGTACCGTATACATTAGGCTTATGACAGCAGGCTCCGTCAGTGACGTTCGTAGGGAAGGCATGAATGCCTATTGATATACGAATAATGCAATAACCGCTTGAATTTAGTTTCGATCGTGACCGTTACAATGAGGTCATATTCGCTTATTTAACTACACAAATCCCAAGCTAGAAACGCAAATATTAAGAGTTCCAAGTGCCATACAATTGTGCTGAAATTCGCTGGGTAGGTGATAGAAACGCTGTTCTTTTAGGGGCGAAGCACCTTAAGACCGAGCCTTGTCGGCGTGCGGCGTTGTCCGTGCTCACAGCACAGCTCTTTGTAAAACAGTTCTTGGAATGTCCGCTAGATGGCGGTACTTGTACATGATAAATATATTTAGGGGCGAAGCTCCGTATAGCATCACCTCGGCGGTCCTCGGTTGTCCATGCATTCTGAGTAGCCAGTAGGCACTGGATTTTGACCTCCAAGGTAGTGCCGGTGTGAGATGTTTCCTGTGCGTGATTAAACAATAAAAAAAATTCACAACATACATGTAAAATTAAAGTGAGCTGCGAGTCGCCATGACTCTCATCGACCCTGTTGTATGAACGCGCCCGATCTCACGTCGTTGATGATGTACTGCGCAGAATTCGCGGAAGATTACCGGTTTACCGACGCACCTCTGCAGCTTCGCCCACTCATCATCATTCACTGCGTGGATATGGTGTCATCTCCAGTTCTCGTCTCGTTTCCGAGAGGGCGCTGTCCTATAGACATGCGTAACAATATGGCGGTTGGGTGAAGGTACGCTAGATGGCGTTGGCGGCGCAGCTGCTCTCCGATTGCGCGGACCGCCGTACGAGTGCGCTTGCCGGATCGTGCTGCTTGGCGGACCATGGACGACGACCGGTCGTTGAAGTTTGAATAAAATTTCACACACACTATCGCTTTGATTACTGCTGGGGGAAACCACTGAAGATTTCACGGTGTAACCATGATTGCTTCAGTCACCATAACTCTCATCGACCCTTTAGTATAAACGCGCCCGATCTCATGTCGGTGATGATGTACCGGGCGAAAATTCACGGAAGATTCACAGTTTACCGATGAACCTCCGCAGCTTCGCCCACTCATCATCATTCACTCCGTGGATATGCTGTGTTTTTTTATTAGTCGTCTCCAACGTCACAACAAACAAATATTATACTCCTTACTGCATATATTTGTAGTTATTAAGAAGTGGTCATCACTCGCGATGTGCCGGCACATCGATATATAGATCAGGAGCAGGAGTATAACCGCGTTTCACTCTCTCCTGCCTGAGGAGTATATGGGCATTCAACTCGCTCAGATCGAGGTAGAGTATAAAGCACATTCACTCTCTTATTTCATAGAGAGTGAACAATGCTTTCACTCCATCCGATGCTTTGCGAGAGTAGAACAACACTCTGAAGAGTAAATCGGCCTTTTTACTCCTGCGACATCCTCCGCAGTTTTTAGAGTGCAGTCATAGTGGATTGCTCTGAGTACGAAAGGAGTATTAATCTCGGTGCACTACAATGCTCTGTTTTTTTTTTTCACTCCCCGTAAGCAGGCCTGCTGGATGCGGAGAGACATGTATCTATCTGCGCATTCAGTGCCCTGTATGCGACTAACGTGGTGTTGCAATGCCTCCAGAACTGGCAACATCGTGAGCTTTCTGTACCCCACCTGACTTTGCACTGCTTTTCTCGATGAGCCCAGCTTTGACCATGCGGTGACGTGATGTAAAAGCGTCAAGTGGACTTCGCGCCATGTGACGCCACAGTGTTATTATGGTCCCGCCACACCAACGTCATGGTGGCGTCCCAACTTTCTGGCCAACTGTGATATCATGGGGACATCATATGGTGATGTCATCACGTGTTGATGATTTTTTGCGTTACTCGTGTTGATGCTGAAGTTGACCGACCGCCAAGGGAGCCGGTGGCTCAACTTTAGCGTTTAATGAGGTATCTAAGGCTTTCGCCTTAATAACTGTTGACTACACTACTGGATCACGGAGTCTCAACTCTGCGAAGGCATTAGGTAGGCCGTAAGCCGTTGTCAGTGCCTGAACAGTAGCTCATTGTGGGCCCATTACGTATGTCATGACAATGCACCCATCACGTTTGCGAGCCGAGTTCGCCGCGCACTATGTATGATCGCTTCGTACTTTCTGCTTAAATAAAAAAATTTGGAAGGAGCGAAGTCAAGTCAGAATTCCTGTAGACTTTCGTGTTGTTGGTGTTCGAAAAGTACCAAAGTTTCTCCTAACTTGATTTTTAGAGAAAAACTCTTCAGCTTACACATAATGACAAAAATTTTCGTGTTATCCCGCAAAAAATTATAGTCATGTCGTGATTATCACGGTAAGCAGAATTGGTGACCGGTTTGCTAGAATGCGAGGTTTCTTGCCTACACCGATATTTCATTGAGTGTAGGTAACAGACGGCGGATAATTTTGACAGGCATTCGATCCACAATCCCATAAATTTGGAGCTTCGTCGTTTGCTTTTTTTTGTACCGTTATGCTTACGGCGTAACCAACTGCCACGGTTTCCTCAGGCGCTTTGAAATTATAGCCACCCGTTGTGAACCGGAACAATTAACGCAACATCCGCGTCCACTTAATTGTGTGCTGCTTTCTACGGAGTGGAAAGTAGGAAAATCATACGAAAGAGGTAGTAGCTCAAGACAGGTGGCCCCGATTAAATTTCGCAAGTTTTTTGTTGCAGAAGTTCCGTCATCGGCAAATGTGACTGGTTTCTGACAACGTAAATATGATGTTTTATTACAAATGAACGTGGTATAACCCTTTATGGTTCGCATATTTCTGTAGCTAAGTTGAAGAAAAGGAAAGTAACGTTTATTTGGCTGAACTGGATAATTTCGGCTTCTCTATAAAAATATTGGGGTGCTGATGTGATGATGTTCTGGTCAAGTGTGATGAATTCATGCTGTTTTATTTGTAAAAACTGACAATCAGTACAAATTCAATTAAGGGTTTGGTACTGAGACGTCGAGGGGTTTGAAAATGGTTGGTGCAGGTGCTTACGCACTGACAATGTAGGCAGGAAGGCATTAGAAAGTCCTGCTGGCCATCTTCGGAGACCAATAATCACGGCCTGAATGAGCAACAGCCCTGACACTGAAATGTGTTGTGTACTTATATGTTCCGAGTTGTCAACAAGTCCAAAATGAAGACAACATACTCACAGCATTGGCCATAACTGCCAGGTAAGTGATGAGCTCTTCACCTATGCGGAAATGCTTATTATGTGCTCGGTCAGATAATACATGAACCTCTAAAATAAACTTATCCGCTCTCGCAGGTTTTCTTGTGCCCCTGTAAGCTAAAGAACAAAAATGTATGAAAACGAGTGATACGCCATTGCGAGATAATCATGCCCGCGGGTAAATTGTAATATATGCCATGATAATAAAATGACTGCGGCGGCCTCACGATGCTTGCATCCTGTCATTTGTGCTACTCATGTTATGGTACAGATGAGGTGCATGTCATGAACATGCGTGTTCTCTTCCGTGGCGCCATTCCAATGCTGCCAATGAGTACTACGCCAATGCTTCCGTACCTCTCTTACTGCACAGCCCCATAGTTCCATTGGATTGCACCTCACATATGTATCTGCAATACCGTCCCAACATATCTCCTTCTTCTAATCAGCACAATCTTACTCTTTTCCTTTTCAACCTATAAGAGCGCGGTAATGTGAGCACGGAGCACAAAAAAAATATGCAGCCAATGGAAACACTTCTGTCCATTACAAAATATTATCGCACTTACTGAGTACAAAATAAAGTGTCGTAGAGTAAAAGCGCCGAGCAAATTACGCTGAAGGAAACAGTTGACAGTAACAGAGAGAGAGAGAAACGAAGGAGAAAGGCAGGGAGGTTAACCAAGCTAAGCTTGGTTCGCTACCCTACGCGTGGAGTTGGGGAAAGGGTATAATAGCTAAGATAAAGAAGAAAGAGAGAAATAAAAGAAAGGAAAATAACAGTGAGAACACACACACTCTAAACACGCGCTAGTAATTCACAGACGCTCGTGAAGTCCGGTCGCCTTGAGGTAGCTCAGTAGGGCTTTCGTGGCCTTGTGCCAGTGTTGCGGAATGGGCGCCTTCATTCCATTCCAATTCAATTCCGGGGAATTAGAACTTGCCGCAGTACCATTCCATTCAATGCCTCGGAATGGAAAAACTTAGCCCATTCCCACTCCGGGAATGACAGGGCAGTTCAATTCCATTCCTGCAATTCCTCAGCGTAAGAAAGGCCTCTTGATAGTTTTATCGAGCTAAGAATGAACGCCTCATAAAGCTGACGTCATCAGATGCATTAAGAACTGCAAAAGCACGCAAAACACGTTACCAAGGTTGAGTGATCGTAGCTTGGTGACATATCTCGTGCAGTACAACCACCCTACTAATTCCCATGGGGGGCACTTCTCCCGCTACCTATAGTATTTGCATGGTCAGCATGTTTGAACAGATGGTGATATTTTAATATTGTTTAAGCTTACATGTGTTAATGCTAAAATGACGACAGAGTGTATTTTAATGCTGACAAAAGTAGTGTTCAAGAAGACTAAGCACTTTTGCCAGGCGTCTGGAGCGGTCGTGAATATGGAGAAAACTGAGATTTCGTTAATGTTGAACAAAACCCTCTAGATCTGCTGGTATTACTTGGAACTGTGCACCGCTCGGGCTCCTTGTGCCTTTGCATCAAATACGGAACACTGGGCCGCACTGCTCGACAGTACTCACGCTCGTGAGTACTGACGCCGTAGTTCCGCACGACGGATACCAACGGCATAGAGCCGCGGTTAAGCGAAGAATAGAGACAAACTTCGGAGCAACACAGTCTATATAAGGACAGAATTGTAGTAGGCGCGTTGCTCATAAATGTACCGTGCTTGTAATCAGCCAAACCATGTTAAAAATATTGCTTTATTGTTAAATTCGAGGCTCTGACATTATAATGTTTCAAGTTTGAAAAACAGCGCGTAGACAAAAACGTGCTCTATTTTCGGAAAAAGACTTAATTCCATTCCCATTCCATTCCTCCGAGTGTTGTCCCCATTCCATTCCCATTCTATTCCGGGGTCGCCAAAATGTGGAATGATTCCGGAGTCATTCCAATTCCGGAGTGGAAACTCCGCAACACTGCCTTGTGCATGCCCAAAATCGTGGGCCAAGGTCCCAGAATATTATTTTCGGACAGCGGTCTTTTATCAAGACGATCGAGTTTGGCTCCTAGAACACGCTGATGTGTCTGGTAGGAACAGCTGTGGCACAAAATGTGTTCAATGGTCTCCTCACATGTGCATGACTTGCATGCCGCACTGTTGGTCATTCCTATGAGATGAGAGAATGCATTCGTAACTGCCACACCCAACCACATGCGGCACAACAAAGTTTCATCTGGATGGTAGAGTCGGGATGGCAAGCGAAGTCGTAAATTAGGGTCAATAGAATACAAGCGCGAGTTGGAGAAACCCTGCGTATTCCATTGCAGAAGTGTGACGCGACGAGCAAGCGATTGCATTTGTCGCGCCGCGTCCATTCTAGAGAGCAGTATGGGCATCTGCAGGTCTTTTTCATGAGCCGATCGTGCAGCATCATCGGCGCGGTCATTGCCGGCAATTCCACAGTGGCTAGGCAGCCACTGAAATGTAATATAATTTCCGTTCTCGAGTGCTTGGTGATAGTCTTGCCTTATTTCATTCACTAGCTGGTCGTGTAATCCATGCCGTAGAGCAAACTGTAGTGTTTGTAAGGCTGACCTCGAGTCGCAAAAGATGGCCCATTAATTAGGTGGTTGCCGAAGTATGTTTAACCGCACCTTGTAACGCTGCGAGTTCCACTGCTGTTGACGTCGTGATGTGGGAAAACATAAGTTGCATTGATACGTCCCCAGATCGAACAACCACTGCTCCGGTAGAGCTGTTGCAATTAGAGGACCCATCGGTGTAAACGTGTATGCGGTCAAAGTAGCTTTCGTGTTGGAGACGCAGTGACAACTGCTTCAGCGCAAGTAGTGACAGGCGTGCACTCTTAACGATTCCTGGAACCGATAGGCACACATGAGGTTGATGGACACACGAGGACGCTGATGCCGGGCGCATCGCAGCCTTGAAGCCGGATGGTAATATGTCACGGTGATTCGTCACAATACCGCAGAACAAAAAACGTGGCCTCCGCGCTAGCAAACACGCTAAATGATGGAATGGCAGCCATGTTAAGTGCCGAATGTGCGCTCTCAGGGTCTCAACAACGATATGCGTTGTGACAGGCTGCCCTTGTGCAATAACGATAGTCGCAGTTGTCGATGAGTATCGAGGGAGACCATGACATATCCTAAGTGTTTGGGCTCGCACGCAGTGTAATGCACGGATATTGGTCTTGCAGGTGTTGGACAGGGCTGGAAGACAGTGTCGGAGAAAACCGACAAAGAGGGCTGAATATAACTGCAGCATTGAGCGCACGGATGGGCCACAAGATTTTCCGGTGACGAACTAAAATACGTTCTCAATACAAATGAGTTTTTTCTTGAAATAGGAGACATGGGGACTGCAAGTGTGACCACGGTCCATGATCACACCTAGAAACCTATGGCTGTTCTTATAGGCAGCAGTCCAAGAAGACGGACTGTTTATGGCTATGCACCAGTCGTCCCCTCTCTCAACAGTACGTTTTGTTGGGCAGTTGGTGTATCGTTACTTGAAAGACGTGGCAGAAAGTTAGAAACGAGAAGAAACAAGAAAACACAGAAAGAACGCCAACTGAAAACTAAGTTTATTTTTCTGAAGCCCTCTCGCAATGTTTCGGGGGGGGGGGGGGGGGGAATAGTGTAATGTACGACTGGAAGTGGCGATGGTGGTAAAATGAATGGTTCCCGCAATGGCTTTAGCAGCGCTTCATGTTGCAAAGTGTCCTCTCTTTTCATCTTGCTATGCTATCCCCCATGCCTTCTAATGACAATCTGCTAAGCTTTGTCTTGTGCTCGCCAGCTGTGGGTGCGGTGGGTTTTAGCGAACTTCACCAGCCTCCCAAAACAGTTACTGCAAGCTTCTCCTGAAAAGCAACCCCGTGCTTACACGGCTCGTGAAAAGTTACCAGGCCACTATCTCATGTATTCCTATGGCAGCGTGGCCTGGGAACTTTTGACCCCCCCTGTACATATCCATGATCATTCCCATGAGCAAAAATGTTAGAAATCACCATTTTCGCACGAGAATACAGAAAACTGCAGAAGATGTAAAACTCCAACCAAAATCGCCAATCGTCACCAAAGCAGCGGATAGAAGAAAGGCAGAAAATAATTCGTGACATCTGCACCAACGGCTATACAAAGGCGTTTATTCACAGAGCCCTCCGTAAGACACCAACGGCGCCTCAACGACGCCACGTGTCGATCCCCTACATCGCGTGCACCAGCGAAGCAATAGCCGGTATACTAAGAAAGGCAGGGGTCGACGTTGCCCACAAGCCATCCACCACCATCGGCAGTTTCAACCCTTGGCCCATAGACAGCGCACCTGCGGAAAAATTTACACCATCTCCCGCTAAATGGAACCATGCGTAAATGCGAAGCAGCGGGGAGATGGTTGGCTTAAGCGGGAGATGGTGTAATTTTGGAGATGGTGCTGTGGGGGGTGTGGGACGAGGGGCGCCGCTCCGTAGAGTATAGAATTCCTAGATGAGAGAAAGGGGGGAGGGTAGGAGAGGAGAGAGGCTTCCGTTCCGCTGCAGCTTCGCGAGCCCGCAACTCCGGAGCTGTGGACAGACAGTGGTCCACAGCACATGCAAGCAAGATCAAGGAATGGAGTCAACCTGGGTGACAGACACAACCGGTAGTGCTGTCTGTTACACCAACGGTAGTGCGTGTTATTCTTTGCTTGCGCCCAGCACCTGTCTAGCCATTGCTAAGCAGCCACTCTGTGCACTCGGCCATGACTCTGGTGACTGTGGTGGTGGTTGACGGCCTTATTGTACTACAGTGTTCTGGTTTAGCCGGAGGACTCACTTGCGCAGCTGAAAAGTCGGAACTCCTTCTGGTGTTCATTAGGCCTTCAGGTGTTCATTAGGCCTTCATATACAACACAACGGCAAGGCCACATATACCCTCCAACTACTGCGCAAACAAATCGCCCAAGTGACTCATATGATTAAGCGTATTACGAACCACCGACATGTGCTTCTCGAAAAAGATACTCTCCGATTGGTGCAAGCCATCATCATAAACCTGACGCACCAGTCCTTTACACTGACGTGGCCCGATATCCAGAGAAACGAATCATGTGTCTGGTTGTAGTGGACAATACCGATTCTGTAACGGTATCGGCTACGCTTAACACCGTCGACAGCGGCACGGCAGAAGAGGCTGCTATCGCCCTTGCTGACGTACACGCTTCACAAATACCAGCACCGGACGAACCAATCAGCTTGGTTACCGATTCACATGCTGCCTGTCGGAACATAGCGAAAGGAATGGTCACACCCTACACACACCGTATCCTGACATCAATACACCCCACTTTTTTACACAGGGTGCGTATCGCCTGGACACCTCGACACGCCTCTCTCCATGGCAATGAACGCGCTAATGCGGTAGCTCGAGAGCTTACAAACCGGGCGCCATCGGGAGAGCTGTCCAACCCAGACGACGCACCAACAGAACCACTAAACTACATTGAAACGCTACAACATTACCGAGAAAGCCGTATGTACAAATCACTCAACCGAGAGGATGCTGTTGCCTGGCGGCAGCTTCAGACTAATTCAATCCCCTGCCTTCACATTCTTCATCTCTTCCACCCCACACAATATCCCTCATACTGCCCCTATTGTGGAGCGAAGCCCACGCTGTATCACTGCGCCTGGGAATGTCCACAATCACCGGGCTACCGCCCTATTCCTTCACTCTCACATTCCTCCTGGGAGACTGCGCTGACCATCTCAGAGCCGCTGGTGCAGCGTCGGCTGATCCGGCAGGCACGTGGTGTGGCGCGAGCCAATGGGGCCTGAACTAAGGGTTCCACCCAACGAGGATGATGCTTTAGGCCTGCATAAATGAAAGTTTTTCTCTCTCTCTCTCTGGTTCGCATAGTGGGTGCTTCCCTACTTCATGAAAGTGACGGACACCGGAGGGACGGACAAAGCCCCCGCCATAAGCTGTTTCGCATCTAAAAGCGCATGGCTTCGTGTACCGGATCACGTGCGCCGACTGCCCCGCTTCCTACATTGAGGAAACCAAAAACTTCCATGAAAGAATGTGGCAGCACAAGAATGACCTCCGTCAATACGGAGCGCAGTGACAGAGCACTGCGAGCGGTTTGAGCAACATGCCAGTCCCGACGGCGCGGTGATTTTGGAAAAAAGAAAGGAACTTTCGCCGGAGGCCCCTCCTCGAATCCTGGTACAATGATCAGACAGTGGGAAACATCAACCACACCACGGGAGCACTACCCTCCGTCTACTGCCAGGGCTTGCGACGACTCACGGCAAACTTAGCACGCCTGCCAAGAAGGCCTTGTACATCTCGGGCTTTCTCGCCCCTAAAGAATAAGCCGATCAGGCTTCGAGACGTCGGATTTCTTAAAATATTTTTTATCTGGAGTTTTCTCTTTTCTCTAGTTTTCTGTTATCACAACCAGGCAGACTTCTGCCGAATGTTCACCTTTGAAGGATACAGATATTTCTGTAGCAGGCCCCAAGCCCAGAGTGTCGAGCTCGTTACTTCGTTTTGTACTCTCCTTACATTCCTTGGGATGTATTAAGAGCTCGAAAGCTAGGTACGAGAAACGACCCTGGGAAAAGCCCATGCCATGAAGCTTTTCTCTGTGTGGCTTGGACGAACACAATGACGGGTGCGGGAACACCGAAAGTGCTTCAGAGCGTCAACGCTGACTATGAATGGAAAAGTGCTTGAATAGGAAAGAAAAGAAAAAATACAAAACACTGGTGTTGCTATGTTGTGTCGGCACGGACTGAACTGGAGGCGTGCTGGGAAAATATGGCAGCAATATCTCCAAAAGAGAGTCTACAATTTGAAGAGGTCATTGAAGTAAGCTCCTCGAATTTCCGAGAAGTAATAGAATCCTTTGACCAGATTACAGCTTGAAGAAATTTGTTTTTGTGAGTGATGAAGCGTCGCGTATGGCATGAATGGTGCGTTTCTACCTCCCTCCTCATTGGAATCCGGTTGCCAAAACGTTCAAGAAACCACGGGGACAAGCTTTATCTAGCCACTTTAAATAACGCAGCCGCTGCTTAATTGGTAGCGAATGACATGACAAAAGCCGATGGTCAGTGTCGTCGCTACATTTTTGACAAAGCTGGTAATTCGGCGAGATGGTGCATAGCTATTGGGAAACTTTTGAGCCCAAGACAATGCATTCACAAGGCATTCACAAGCGCCCGTCCTGTTTCTCTCGTACATGTGAATGTCTTGTTTGGCGCTCAAAAATTTCCCAAATGCCACATTTATTCCTGGAAAAACCGAAGTGACATCGGAGGACACAAGCGGTTCAATGCAACAGAGAGCGAAGGGGCGCTCGATGCTTGCGAATCGTGCTGCTTTGTCGTCTTTGAATTTCTTTGAATCCACATGAATGATGAAGCTGGAATGTTGCACTCATTCTCCGTTGATTAGGTACATAATTGTAGATCAAACTGAATGTGGAACACGATGTCTCTAAATAAAAGCGGCCTGGAGTTGTACATGTGTCAGAAAATGTTGCACAGCCCACGTACATGCCCTCGTTTATGAGGGAATGGGTGGCTTGATAATTTGAAAAATAATTTCTGGGGCTTCACAAGACGTAACATCTATAGGATTACAAGGCACACCATAAACTGAGGCTATAAATATTTGTAATCATAGGTCGGCAAAATAAATGGATCCCACTAACTCAATAAATATCATTTTCGCTTAGGACTCACTAGGACACAGACAAACCAAAATTATGCTGAAGCGAACTCACTCGGACCCAGATTCATGAATATTTTCGTCAACTGGACTCACTCGGAGTAATACCAAAATATCCCGCAAGCGGGCTGACTCGGATACATACTGACGAAAATATAACTCAGCCGGACTCACTCATATGCAGACTCAGGAATATTTTCGTCAACCGGATTCACTCGGACTCAGACTCAGCAAAATTTTTCTCAAGCAGACTCGCTCGGACTCAGACTCACTTAAGTATAACTCAGCCGGACTCACTCAGACTTAGACTCAAGCCTCAATTTGAGTCTGAGTGAGTCGACTCATGAGTGAGTTTGCCGACTTATGCATGCAGCTAATGTTATTGTCTGCTTTTTCCGTGAAATATCTCGTCTGATGTTCAACTTAAAAATTTTCAGGAAAAATATACCCGTGAATCTTAAGCATGCATGGTTCTCGAATGCTTCATCAACGCAAAATTTTCCCTGTGCCTATTTTATCATTTGTACTGTTGTAGCGTAAGTGATTAAATTGCACTAATTGTGAGTATTAAGGAGAACTTACAGGCAATGATAAAACGAAAGCGAGCCCTTAAACTTAGACTTATTTCCTTCACTAATTTTGAGTATGTACACTTACCCTTGTTTCTTCCGGTTGGATACAGGAGTCTGTGCTTCACTAAAAAAAAAAGAAATTGTGGATGTAATAAAAGTAGAATAGGAGCCTATATAAACGATTAATGACCATATCGCAGTGTGTGAGAACTCTTAAAACTGTACCGAAAACAAAGGCCACCTATATCAATAGCAAATGAACGGTCTTTGTATTGAATTTGTTAGAGCGTGTAATCAAATTGACCAGGATTACCCTGCTGTGATATTGTTACGTGTAGGTTAGGCACCAGTCTATTTACTACACATTTACACGTGGACAAAAGCAGAACTGTGCATGCACACAAATGCGGTTTTCTCGTCAACTTCAGTGAAGTGACGTTATGGCGGCTGTTCCGTTTCACTACCCCTGGCCATAGAAGCATATGCGGGACACCGACGTTTAATTGTACATTTCTAGCCGAAGGAGTGTGGTATAACTTTAATCCAGCTCCGTCAACGACATCCCGTGAAGCTCACGATGATGCTGAGGGATTGCTGAGGCCCACGTCATATGTGAAATCAGTCATTTGTCACTCCACACGGTATGTGTCAGTATAACGCGGTATCGGCCTCGCGGATTTCCCGAAAGCCTTACATGGCGGGCGGGTGGGCCGAGGACTTTCCAAAAAGTGTCCCTCTCAGTGGTTGCAATGTTAGAGTCGCCCCTCATGATCCCTTAACACCTGCTACGCAGGCTGCCGCTAGTGGTCAACGCGTGCGATGTCGTAGCAGATATATTCACTGGACGAGCGAGCGGCCGCCGGCAGAAAGGTGTTAGAGTCTAAAGGGTGTTCTCGGCATACACCAGGTAGAACGGTCACTACACAGCGGTGTCACAGGAAGCGATGAGATATATTCGAGCCTTAGATGTGGTATCTTACGAGGCTACTAGCCGTGGTGAGTCGCGATGTATGCTTCGAGAGCATGTCACTGATCGTGTCGTAAAGGCGATACCTACACTGTTAAAAAAATCCCCGTAACCATACGGTAAAACAAGGCGTTAACTCTTGATGCCAGACTGTTTCCCGTTACGGCATAGGACACTAATGAAACCGTAGTTACTTACAAACATTACCGATGCCGTAGCTCAAGGAACTACTTTTGGAACCGTAGTGTTTCTCAACGTTACCAATTCTGTAACGCAAGTGAATAGATCTGAAGCCGTACTTATTTATCAACATTAGCAATGCCGTACCACAACTATCTGCTGTTGAAGCTGTAGCGCCTCATAACATTGCTAATACCGTATCACAAGCAAAAACGTTTCAACCCGCTGTTATGTACTGATCTTGTCGATACCGTACGATGGGTATATTGTTACATAACTTAACGTGTTCCTTACCGTACTTGGTACATGCAGGACCTAACATGAGAACCATGGTGCTTGGGACGAAAGTATTTAATTCGTAACGTTGCTGTCTGATAACAGCCGCTTCAACGAATAATCAAAGTACCGGAAAGCGATCCAATGTAAATAGACGGGAGGGAAGAGCACCACATACACCAGTGACTGAAACAGACTCATTTGTGCGTCTCTTTTCATTCTGTATCATGCAGCATTCAATTGTATACGAAGGCATACATACTATTGTGCGAACTAGTGCTGTAGTTTTGTGTTTGGTTGTCTAACTAAAGCGGAACTTGTATAGTCGATAGCCCATAAAAAAGAAAAAAATTGGATAGAATGATCAAATATAACTATTAAAACTGTCTGGTTCTCATATGGTGAGCTTTCTCGTTTTCCTTCAAATACCTTCAAATGTTCTGCACTAAGTTAAATTAATATTTGAATAAGGTTGCATGAATATTCAGAATAGTGTTTTAGAGAAAAAGAAAACAGAGAAAAAGTCAGTTGAAAGTTGTATTGTATTTGAATAAAAATACATTGAACATTTGTGGATTGCACATATCTTGCGGATGAACAAATTGAGCTAACTGTTCCTTGTAAGTCATTACCTCAAGTCAGCCGAACGAGACAATATAGACTGACAGAGCCCTATTTTTTCATGTCACTCTCCAAGCAAGCTGAATGGGCTCTTCTGTGTCGCTTAGGTTTTGCCTTCTGTGGTTCTCTTGTGATGTGCCAGCAAGGTACCTGGAATAAACATGAGGCAGCCATGTCACAGATGCACTGAAAAACAGCAATGCTAAGAACCATCACGGTTGCACTTAACATGTAACGCAAGGTGTATTCCACATAATCGGGGGTTTTTGAAAGGGGTCCTGAAGAAGTAGTGTCAAGGCCACTGCGCATGTGTGAGGCTTAAAAAGCATTATGGTGATCATTGGGCAAGGTATTTCTCGCATTAAGCAAGAGCCCCAGAGGCTACTACAAAAGCTCACCAAACAAATGTGGTGCTACCCATTGAAAAAAGCGGCTCTTGTCCAAGACCAAACTCCCCCGATTTATGAACTGACAAAGTTCTTAATAAATAAATGGTGGCATAGGCTATCGCTTTCTCCCATCTCATGCATACAACAAAGGTCAGTCAGAAAATAGTCCATGTTTTTAGACTCGATAGCCAATTTGAGTGCTCGTAGGCACTTGGTAACTCGGATTGCCTCAGGTGATGCCGGCAAGTAATGTCGTTTCACAATACTGATGGTGATTGTCAATGAATTAATTACCATAACAACCTTGGAATAAAAAATCCAGCAGATCCCTGCACTATGAGAATCGATTAATTGCGAAGCAGCCGGCGAGTAGCTGCCTACACTGCCCTATTTATTTATTTCATTATTTATTTTTTTATTTGAGCCTAGTGTTGCAAGCTGGATCAGTGTCTTACTGTAAATTGAGTGGTGTGCAGATTGTGAGCTTGCAGGCTTGTTGGGTGTACTGGCACATAAGGACAGCTTATGGTTAGGGCGCTGTGTCCTGAGATAAATCCGCATAAATCCGATAAACACTCGCCAGTAAAATTTTTGACAATTCGGATTTATCCGATAAGCTCCAATTTTAGAACGGCATTTTCAATGTTCAAAGGGCATTTTCAAAGCTGACAATCACCAACCGAAAGGAGAGCACCTGCATCAGCGGCAGCAACCTCGTAAAGTATGCTTGCGTCTACCACAAGCTTTAAGGTTGTAATACAAACAAACGTAGGTGTTTTCTATTAAAGTATTTGTGTTTGTATATATATGTATATGCACGTTTAAACCTTCTAGACATGTAAAATACAATTACTGTGTTCACATGTTTTTGTGTTCAGATCTAATTTTATCTAAGATTTCGGTGTATTGAGAATAGTAATAAACAAAGGTCCTTTCTTTTACATCAAGATGAGGGAGGCTGGTTGTAAAAGCTGAGAAACAGCTTGACTAGCTTCTGCTCCCCCCGAAAGTACACTGGCGGGTTTGCTGCAGTGCACATCAACAGCCTTGTTAACAGTGTTACTAAACGGGAAGCGACAAAAAATGAAAGGATATAAAAACAGGATTATCAGCAACATAGTTTCATTGAAAATAAAATTAGTAAGGAGACGCCACAACTTGTAATGCCGAATTCAACGCCGAATTTCAGAGAATTGGGAATTTACAAGAAAAACTCTGATGGACGCTGAATTTTCTTCAAAAAATAAACTCGAAAAAACACTTTCCGAATTTCAAGGAAAATAAACTCCGAAAACACGCAGCCCTACTTATTGGTCCAACGTATGTTGCCTTGCATGTTAGATCAAAGAAGCCAGTTTTGTTGAAAAGAAATGCATTCTATGATGTGATGACGAGCATGTCACAAACAGTGATCGTTATCGTATTCCTCTGGGGTTGAGCAACGGTCGACTCGCCCAGCAACATGCATTATTGAAGTCGACTATAGCTTGTCAACTCATACGAGTACATATGTATTGTTTATAAGATTCTATGAAAGCTAATACCAAACACTGCAACCACAATTGTCATATTATCATGCCTGC
This sequence comes from Rhipicephalus appendiculatus, assembly GCA_030522465.1. Taxonomy (NCBI): domain Eukaryota; kingdom Metazoa; phylum Arthropoda; class Arachnida; order Ixodida; family Ixodidae; genus Rhipicephalus; species Rhipicephalus appendiculatus. The sequence goes on from JALIZH010018591.1 coordinate 138,469, forward strand.
ATAGGGTCTTTTTCATAATCAGTTTCAAGAAAACGTGCGGCTCTGCATTAGACTAAATGACTGCCATGCAAAAAGCATGGATTCAAGTTCGGCTCAAACTGCGATTATTATTTGCATCCATCGAAATTTTTCGTTCGCCGATTATGCCACCGATGCGGGTACCGGATTTGCTTTGGCACAGGCTCCTTAACACTATCGTGTTATTATTTGCAATGTCTATTCTCATCGTTTCTCAACTGACATAAACAATGAATCAACCACCTGCGGCTCACACCCTGCATTACACATGTGCCACATGTGACCGTCAAAAGGGTTTCATGAAGTAAGTGACATCCATGTCACATTATTCATGTCATGACCTGTCAGTCAGGTTCGTCATTGTTGATACCCTTCAATGTCAAATTTGGTATATACCAAGTAAAGCAGGTGACCATGAGAGCGCCCAGGCGTAAGCAGGTAGATATATATAGATAGGTAGATAGAAACGGACAAAATGCCTTTGGTTCGTTAAGAAATGGTTCGCATAATTTGAAAGAATCTGCGTACCAGAGGCTAATTCCTATACAAGGTTTTGATCATTAGTCATCGTAGCTTGCCTATGCCTAGCACTTGCATCGTGACACTGCCAGCGCTGGACCCAAACACTGCCTTGTTCAAATGCTCAAACACCCTGCGTGACCCAAAGCCAGCACAAACTTTTGGAGCCCCTATTTGAAAACTCTAATGTAAAGCTTTGCACGGCATTTAACACATTACCACCACTGTACATTAACCTAAATACAGATTATGCAGCCACACATGATCATCTATCCAAATAATATTACTAATGCACACTGCAATGCAAAATATAAGAATGTTAAGCACATGCAAGGGTAATGTTTGCGTGTACCACTTCAAGTGGACAAGACAATAATAAACAAAGAGATGAGCCATCTTCACTTAGAGAATGTACATTTGATAACACATATTGAGTTCTCAAAGTGAAATTTTTACCAGTTACAGTGAGCCGAGTTTTGACTGCCTTAGAATCTAAGATAGTTGATAAGTATTCATTCTAAAAGACAGGGCGTGCAAACCCGGACACAAGAAAGCCTTCAAGACACCATAAATACCGACTAACTGAAGATGCGCACAAAGGTGGAAAGGAAAGGCACGAAAACTTATTTGCACCTGCCCATGCGGCAGGCGAACTTATCAATCCGGCACGCATGGGGGTCCATGTGAATGATGAGTGTTAAGGCATTTGATTTCATCTTTATGCAAGGTAACAGACGGTTGGCTCACGCATGTGCTACCATCATTAACAATATGCCATGCCTGAACCATCAGACGCGTTTCATCATTCCTACGCAGGTACAAAATTGTGCATTCATCGAATTTTGGCTTGTACTTACCCTCGACAATGTAAATAAAGATTAGAAGGTGAGCCTCCAGTTGACGATCTCTTATGTCCCAATAATTTCAGGTTAATGGAAGAAGCCGTCTAACTTACGTAGAAGCAGCCGCAGCTGCAAGGAACCTTATAGACCACACCTGTACGGCAATCAGTGAACATGTTGGTTTTTTACTAAACAAATATCGTCCGCTTCTTGTCATTTACTGGCTCATTCTTTCTCTGCACAGCGGAAGGAATCTCACCTAGTGGCAGCCTTAAAGACAATATCAATGCCGTATATACTTCGTACTTTCTTTAGCCTGTGGAATAAGCAATGAGTGTACGGTATACCTACGACACGCTTCTTTCTATCGCTTTCGCAACCATGCTCGGACTTAACATAACCGACTTCTTTAAACATTTAGCAACAGTGGCCACTGCAACAAGAGGATAACCCACATCTAAAAGACGTGTAACCTGTGCATTAAAGCTACCACTTATTTGGTTCTTGCACGAAATTGTGAGGGCAGACTTAAGGCAAGACTATAGCCATGTCTTGCCTTAAGTCAGCCTTCAAGAAGTCGTGTCAGCACCAAATGAGTGATAGCTTTAATGAACACGTTACGCACTTTTTAGATGTAGGTTATCCTCTTGTTGCAGTGGCCAAAGTCGCTGAACGTTTAAAGTCGGTTATGTTAACTCCGAGCATGGCTGCAGAAACCGATAGGAAGAAGCATGTCGTAGGTATACCATATATTCATTGCATATCTCACAGGCTAAAGAAAGCACGAAGTAGATACGGCATTGATGGTGTCTTGACGGCTGCCAATAAGCTAGGTAAATTTTGTGCAACTGTGAAGGGAAAGAATGAGCAAGTAAAAGACAAGTGGACCGATATTTGTTTCGTAAAACACACCAACCAGTACACCAGCCGTACAGCTGTGGTGTATAAGATTCTTTTCAGCTGCGGCCGCTTCTATGTAGGACAGACGGGTTGTTGCATTAACCAGGGATTATTGGAACAGAAGAGATCGCTAAACGGAGGCTCACCTTCTAACCTTTCTATACATTGTCGAGTGTAAGTACACGCGAAAATCCGATGAATGCGCAATTTTGTACCTGCATAGCAAAGACGAAACGCACCTGATGACTGAGGCATGGCATATCAATAATACTGGTAGCACATGCGCGAACCAATTGTCGATTAATTTTCATAAAGATGAAATAAAATGCCTCAACTGTTATCTTTCACGTAGACCCCACGCGTCCCGGATTGATAGGTTCGCCTGTTGCATACGCATGCGCAAGTAAGCTTTTGTGCTTTTTTTTCCTTTCCACATTTGTGCACATCATCTGTTGTTAGTCGGCTTTTGTGGTGTCTTGACATCTTTCTTTTGTCCATGTCTGCATGCCCTGTTTTTTAGAACGAATGGCCTGAGGAGTCTCTTAATGCACCTCCACCTACATAGGATGCCTTTTCTCGAATAGAGCTGCTTGTTCAAAAAGGTAATTTTCTCATAATCAATAAGAAGCAAGAGATACTGACCTCAGAAGAAATTCGAGTGTCGCCTCTGCACATGCAGCATACTTGATGTCAAAGCAGTAGTAGACAGCAAGCAGGTGCTCAACACTCAGCTTCAAGGGGATGTTTGGCATGATGAGCCCCTTAACTGCGTGCAGGCGACAGGTACATTCAAAGATGGACTGACCTGGAAGAAAGCAAATTAGCAATGAGAAAAAATATTATGTTTACACATGCAGAGCAGTGTTACACATGTATTCTCTAGAAGTTAATAGGAAATGATTTTGGTGAAGTTTGACAGGTGGATCAGCCAACAGTTTCAACTAGAAGTGGGGTTGTAAACATTTAAACAATGTCATGCCCATGCTAGGTGCTCGTGGACCATTCCCCTCACAGGGAAACAGCCAAAAGGTGTAGGTAACATTGCTGTTAAACAGAAGCGATTCCAACTTTGAACCGAAGTACACGTGTCTGAGCATAAAACTGTTTGAGGCCACATCGTCACTGCTTATGATACCGATATCAACAGCGATGCCAGAAGAGAGAAGATGACACTGAGGCCTGTTCATTCTTTCTTTTATCAGTGCCATGCTTTGAACAAAATTATTCATTACCCAAGGCTTTCTGCTGCCCAAATGCCACTTATTTCACAAAATAAATGAAATGCCATGGTAAAAGCATAAGGAGAGAATAAGCGCTGCAAATTTTTACCATGTTTTGATGACCCCATGTAAAGCATTAAGAATTCATCTATGGTCATCATGTGGAGTTCTTCGTCACCACTTGCAGGGATATGGCTGGACTGTGGACCTAATAAAGGTCCACACTGAACATTTTTTTATGCATTATGAACCAAAATACCTAGTCTCATTGCTTCTGTGTTGGAACCATAAGCACCGTTAACAGGTGCTTAGCTTATGACGCTTCTATAAAAGACCAGCTGCTAATAATTTGTGGGGTTTTACATGCCAAAACTACATAATAACGAGGTACACCGTAGCAGAGGGCTCCATCGAATTTCGACTACTTGGGGTCCTTTAATGTGCTCTAACATTGCGCAGTACATGGACATCACGGCCACAGGCATAACTTTTCACCTTTGTCAAAATGTGACTGCTGTGGCCAGGACAAACAGGCATATTTTGGACAGCAGCCACATAATGTAACTTGCCGTAACCATTAACACAACACAGTGACAGAACACTTGCTCAGACAATTAACTAATCACAATGCAGTTTCAACTGTGAAAGTCATAAACGGTCATGTTCACTTTCATCCTGTGCTAATGGCAGCAATTAAGACATTTAGCTGTGAGGTTTGTCTCACATTTATTCTACCTAAATCTGATTTTGAAATGACATCACTTCACTGAAAAATTTGAAGCACACGAAGCAGCTGAAGTCCCCTTTCTTGGTCATTAGATGAATGCATTTTACAGAAGTAAAGAAAAGTGAACACTTGTGCTAGGAAACAATTTGGAGCTTTGAGCAAACCATAATTGGTACTTAGCTGTCAAACTATTTGAATACAACAGTCCACAAGTTTGCCTAGCTCTTTTTACAAATAATACTGGCACTTTGTGTGAACATGCAGTGTTTAATTTTAGGCAAATATTAAACATTGGAACTTGTGCAAGCGGTAAGACAAACACTCGCCAGGCTATGGCGGGCGCACCATTTGGGGACAGAAAAAAGTGGGAAACCTGTTATGAGCAGCGTTTTTTTTTTGCCTTAGTGATCGTCTCACATTTGTGCTAAGGAAGTCATGTGTGCATGTTCGTATCAAATGCGAAGCATTTCTTTGCAGGCACTTTGAGTGTTTGTATCCATGTATCTATCTATCTATCTATCTAGCCGCCTACGTCTGCGTGCTCTCGCAATCGCCTCCAACTTGGTGTAAACCAAAATTGGCATGGAAGGGTAACATATTTTGGGGAATACGACTGTCTGGTCACGACATGAATAACGTGAAAATCTTGTCACGTACGTATACTGATGTCTGTGCTTTAACGTGAGTGCTGACGTTATGTCAGACTCATTGTAGTCACAGGCAGACACCAGTGTAGCGGACTTTTCTGGTAAGACCTCGATGTGCACACAACTCCTGCACTTAACGTCGATCCACTTCATACCTGTTGCCTCAAAGCATAAAAAAATCCGCATACACTTCTTCATTAAGCTTTGCGTAAAGAACATCACTAATACAAGATTAACATTCCAGTCTACCACAGCTCGTGCTGGTAGTGCTCTCTAGTGGTGGCATCGTTATGCAACCATAAACAACCAGTTCTCACATTTGCATGTTTTCTAGATACGTGAATGCTTATGAAACTTCTACATATGTTTACTGAGTACTACAGTTGTCCACCTCATAACATTAGGTTCATTCTGAAAAGTGCCACACAGCAAACTTTGTGATACATGCTTCGCATATCATTGATTCCCACGGTACCTGAGATCTGCCAAATTTTTTTAACAGTAGCAACGTGCACTAAAAGCAAACTATTTTAGATGTTTAGAAAGTTTGATAAACAAGGCTGTATCGCACACAAACACACTACACATAAGCTGCTCTTTAATTGAAGTGCGGCCTTGAACACGACTTTGTTCAAAATCTCTTGAAACAACTGTGATGCGCTGATTTTGCTTTTAAATAATGCACCATTTTATATACAGTTGTTTTTATGACGGCCTATTTGGCATCCACTGTCCTGCTGGCAGTCAGCTTCCAAACGTCACTTTCAGTTAGAATATCAAGCAGTTACCACAGTGGCAATAGGTCGAAGACAGAATACTATAATGATTTTAAGTAGCATGTGACATGTGGCATGAAGTTGTTCAGAAAATTACAGGGCCTTTACAATTATTTTTTATACATGATAAACACTTGAAAATGTGGGCTCAGCTCATATTTTAAAACATTTATAATTTAAAAAGGCTGAGAAAGCTTACCAAGAGCTGTGCTACTTCGTGCGCTTTTATCAATATCTGTAAACCACAAAGCGTCACCTTCAAATATTCTTTTGAGCCAACAAAGACCACTGCAAAACAATGCCTGGTATACAAAGTGTAAAACTACTGCGTGTTTATCTCGATAAGTAGCAATGTTTGAATACACTTGCCTGAAATCCCCTGCCCATTGCACACTGTGAATGTGTGGGTGTCGCTCTCGGTGCTTTCCACTTAGCGGTTGAATGCTTGTTCTTGGTTTTCCAATCGACCCAGTCGATAGACCTGCAAGAAGCAGAGTTCATGTTTGTTATATTTTGCACAGATATGAAATGCACATACGCTACGCTTTGCCAAAGTGCTCGCCATATTCAGACTCCCATGGAGCGGTGAGCACATGGATTTTTTTAATCTTGCTTAAAAAGTGTGAAGCGTATAGACATGAGTATTCTGCATGAAGTTTACTATTGATTGCTAGGGTTTTATGTGCCAAAAGCCCAACATGATTGTGAAGCATGGCGTAATGAAGGGTTTCCGATAATTTTGACCACCTGGTATTCCTGATCAAAATCGAACCCGCATCTTTCCGGTCAGTAGCCAAGTACCGTTACCCTAAACTTCTGCCACTTGTCATCAAGTTTATTTTTTCTCTCTGCAGATCGCAGGTAGTAATACATAAACAAGACTAACATAAGCAAAAATGACATTGAATGGGATTAATCACACTGGATGTTCAAGGCTTGTTAAGATGACAAGCAGCAGCAAAGTCTCGCCTTTACAAACTACTTAGCCAGAATAAAAAGCTACACAAAGCAATCAAGATGGCTTTGGTACACTCGTAAGAAAAAAATCAGGGATTAAAGATATGGCAAGGAAAAGGCAGTATGCCCTTCCTAGTTTTAGACTGCAATCGGAGTGTATTACAAGTCATTAGCATTAGCTAACAATATATTTAGAAACCTTAATTTCATCATTGCGACACATGAAATGCCACTACTTCTCGAGTTTTGAAAGCAACTCAGAGTATAAGGAAACAAAGATAAGAACACCAGTTGGAACTTAGAGCTCGCACTGTCGCCTTCTCCCCTTCTACCCCTACCTTTGTTTCCTTTTACTCTGAGTTGTGCTTAACACTCAGATCGTCATGGGATACAAACTCGCCCATACTGCTACTCTTGTCCACTGCTTTCTTTTTGAAGGCAGCAACAATGCTCAACTGCAAGTCCCCTGATGGTCTTGTCGTGACTCCATCTCGTCGCAATCATCGGAAATAAAAGAGGTAGATGCATGGTGGCTTGTTTAAAAGTGCAATAAAACTCCCTGCTTAATAAGACACATATAGTCAAAGCAACCCCAAATTGGCCCAACAAAAATAGCAATAAGAATAATTGGCAGAGACGTAAAGGAGTGAGAATGAGACATATAGCCAAATCATAGCAGCCTGCTACAGTGGAGTTCCATTCCTCAAGGTGAAACTTCATATCTGAGACAACATTTTGGTCTGGGGCTCACACCCAAGGCCATCTTCTTTCTGAGTTAGACACACCACCGCCTGAATAAGCTTTGCAGGTGGCAGCATGACGTCGCACTTGTCAAAGAGCTTATAGCGAAAACCAAAGGCCGGAGAAAGAAATTCTGCGAAAATTTATGTGGGAAAAGAAAGATATATTACATTGTTTCACCTTGTGTTTGTACATCACCACTTCAAAAATTTTATCTCAACTGTGACGCTTTATTGCAGAAGAATCCGTATGGGTTTCGTCTGTACAGACTTGTTAAAGTTGAATAGATGTCTTGTATAGGACGTTCGACTAGCTGAAAGTTTTACAACAGGACCATGCACGTTAACTGCTATAAAACAGGTACAATGTTCAGGCATATGCTCACTGTACTTTATCAGGCGCACTTCCACTCGGTCTACCTAGCTACTTTGTCATTACGGAAGGAAACACCACAAATAATACTTAATAATACTTAAATGAACTTAATACACGTTCAATAAGATTGCACATTTAAAATTATTTTGGAATATAGTTGAAAGCAGAAACTGCCTCTAAAGCGTTTGGTGCAAAGAAGGAAAGTGGACGTTACTATTATCAGTTTTCAGAGAATGATATTGTAGTACACAGCTAGTTTTACAATTAAGACGAGTTTGGTGTTTCTTGACACGCTCACAACTGTCAATGCAGCCGCATTCACTCACTGATGCACAGAATTAATTTGCGGGCCTATCCACTCCACTTCCGCACATTTGACGCGTTCAGAAATGTGTTATCGACGCTCGCTATTTAACCCCTGCTTCCGCGGTGACACTCTCACAGTAAGAGATACTCATTCACGCAGTACACCCCTACAATCTCGGACCAGAACTAAACATGTATCACACCGCGCGGCGATCCTAAAGCGTCTTCTTTCAAAGCACTAAAGGAAATTGCCGGGACGTCGGCACAGTGGTGATCAAGAAATCTGATTCGCGCCAGCGCGGGAACCGATGCCCCGATGAAAATAGTCGCGCTCTGATAACCGCAGCTCACAGATGAACCTTTTCTTGAGATCGGCGAAAGCGGCAGCGGAAGGCGTGCAGGCTGTCAAAGGAATAAACCCTGCACGCTTTATACTAGCCCACTGTGCTTGACTATGCATTCTACGTGCGTAATAAAACAGTTTAGCAACGCCTTCACGATCTACAGTATACTTGATGAACTTGTTGCATAAAAGTAATTCATTTGGTCCGCGAAAATATACTTTTACTCTATATTATGCAGTAGCGTGCTCAGCCGAACCGTCTGAATTTTTTTCCCAGCGCAGCGCGGATGTCATCTCTGACAGCGCTTTCATGTGCTATATTTAGTAGATGTGAGCGATACGCAAGACCCAAATGAGCACCCCGTCAATGCCGACACATGTTCGTGCAACGACACACCAAACAAGACGCGAATCACCACGGCTAAACGAAGTAACAAGCACCGCCACACGATTCGGCAACGACGTTCCCAGGGCGACCAGTCATGCAGCTTGACTATACAGCAAGCTCTGCGGTTCAGCTACATCAACACCAAGAACGACGGCTGAACGTCGCCAAAACAACCCGCACAACATTAGCCTGAAATAATGCACGTTCCTGGGCGAGTCGACCGTACATCGTTACACAAGTTGCCACGCAAATGAAACACGTACACGAAGAGAACGAGGACGGGCGCGATCTCGTGCCTTTCATGTGCATATCTTCTGCGCTGCACCTTGTTGAACATGATTTAAACGGTAGCAAAGAGGCACGCCATATTGAAAGGCGGGCGCACGGGAATGCAGTGGGTCGGTGATCTGTGGATATGCAACTCCCTGACACCACAAAAACATGAAGTTATAGAAACTTACCGTACAGTGCTTTTACAAGAGCCGTCGAGCTTGCCACGATGTCGACGCTGCACGGCTCGACCTTGTAGAGAAAGCGCAGGAAGGTATCCAATCCACCAGAACAAAGCCGCCGCCGCCGCAAGTAGTGCGCGCGGTGCTGCACGCGTCAGTGTTCTTGAGCGCGATGGCAACGTGCGGGCGCGTCGCGGATTCCGAGCAAAGAAGTAGTGCGTTAGAAGTTTTAATGCTGCGACAGCAAAATCACTGTGGTATGGTTGCTTATAAATTGTAGAATAAAACCGCATTGACCAAATACCAATCACAGTAAACATAACTATTTATCATGTCCCCTAACGAAATTCGGTTGGGTGATTGCTAGGGAACCGTTGCGGCGCGCTACAGGATGGGGCGCTAACGGCGTTTGTGCGGCTTCGGTCCCGTAGCCAGCCCTTGTAAATGTATGGTTTTTGCTAACAGTGTAAGGCCGTGTGTCTATGAGTGTTACGCTATGATGAGCTTGTGATATCGAGCGAAGAGCGCATGATGTCTGCCGACTGCGGAAAGAAAGGCATTGCCGCTGTCGGGGAGTGCATGTCACAGAGAACCATGCCCCCCTGATGTTGTCGAAGAGCTTAATGTTCCGGCATCAGTAGCTCTACTTGTTGATAGTGCTCTTACAACTGCTTAACATGTGGCTTAGTGAATAGTAATGTGACCAATTTATTTCCGGCGTGTCGGAGAGGATACAAGCAACGAATGTCTGGAAAAAACGTTAAAAATTTCGCGCGGTGTGTCAACTGACTGAATAGATCTAGCTGGAAACGCAGAAGGCACTGTCTAGCGCTCAAAGGGCTCAGAAGTGGTGTAAACCAGGCCAAAAGAAGCAAGGCCGCGCGCGTTAGCACGTTCGCGAGACGCAGAATTGTTGGCTGCGACAAGTCAAACGCAGCTGAGCTACGATGATAAGTGTAATCTCACAGCTGATGAGTAATATCACTTATTCTTTATTATATATTACCGTGGTATCAAATGCCCTCATCGTGAAGAAACATTCGTGAAGAGTTGTCATGACTGCTTGAATGCAGCTGGTATGAGAGGGCCCATAACTAAGAAGAAGGGCATCGATTTTCGCTGATATTGAAGCAACAGCAACCCAAAATTAACCGCAGCGATTATGTCAGCATTCACTGGTACATTCACGTGATGGAGGATCAGGCAGCCTGGGCCCTTGTGCTTGTGTTCCATCTGGTTCTGAACTCAGAGTGTTTATTCTTGCCGGCAAAAATCACAGCGATGAAGTTATCACGTGCGGTCCTTTGATGAGGATCGTTATGTAATTTAAATGATTAACTAGTTAAAAATAATTGAGGTCTGCACGTGAGTAAGAATATAACGGAAAAACTGTAATAAGCGCACTTGTACAAAAGAACACATGTCTTTTTGCCCTACTGCCCTACCCAAGCAACTGCTTTCTTGAGGGCAAAGGGAGCGCTCTCTTTCCTGTCTGGGTATGCGCTCCGCGGTGAGTCTGGCTCTTGTACGTCAACGGTTTCATGTTCGCAGCCGCGGGTTCCTCTAGAGGTGCCCTTTTGTTGCAGTGGAGATGAAACACCCTTCCCTATATGCTTCGTCCCTTCGTAGTTTAATACTTTAATTTCTCACATTTTTTGGCTATCTCTTGTTTCCTGTAGAGCGTCGTCTTTAATTTTCCTGTTTCAGTACTTACCATCGTGTTTAGCTCGTTAATTTTGCTGCAAGAATGCTGCATGGAAACTTTGTGCTTTTTAACTTTATATCAAGGTTCTTTCTGTTTGAGAGTTGTTTTAAGTTGTTGTGTTCTGCCTCAACTAAGTTCTTTGGCATTCGACTCTGTATAGTTGTTCTCCGAATATTCCTTCAGACTAATTTTATGTATGAATGTAACTCTCGGCATTGTTCTGTATCTGGTGTCTATTTATTTGGTGGTCACAGAGTCACTGCTTACGTCTTCTGCATCTGCCTTGTCAAAAATAATTGCCGCAATAAGAATTTTAAGAACATAGTGGATGCAAAAGTAAACACTCAGTCTACTGCCCACATAACAACTTGTTCTCGACCAAGATATAAGGCTTGCAATCACCTTCTAGATGATGTTATAGTTAAAAGCACCTAAAATGATAACGTCCATGATATAAAATCTAGTTTTACCTGCACTAGTTCGAACCACGTGTAAATAATTGAATTATCGTATTGTCAAAAACGGGGCAGCATCTTAATGTTATATTAAACGCGCTGTGCCAATTGCTGTGACACCGAAAGCAGTGGCACAGCAATTTAATATAGTAGGTCACAACTTCGACGATCTCAAACATTAGATACTTCAGTAATACTTCCGGTCTCCATGAGACAGAAAATATTCCGAGTAATCCCTCATTCGCAAGTTTAATACAATCCAGAAAGCAGGTATAAGCGTTTCAAAGAAGGTCATTGAATCCATCGGATATGATGCATACACAACAAAAATTGGCCGCGTATCTGCGTGCTTCGCTGCAAATGTCGTCGAAAGACGATAGTCTTGTGCCGACCGTACTGCATGAGTACCACAATTTAATACCTGGGCTAGCCGCCGGGCTCGTTTTTCGGACGATTTCCGGGCACGCTTGAGACCGACGCCGGCGCTTCTCCGCTGAAATTTGGTCGTCGGTCTTTTCTCTGCGTTCTCTGATCATGTCTTGTTGAGTGGATCGTATTTCATCAAGCGGCCATAAATGTTTTGCCTTGCCTGAGACAGCGCTTTTCTACGTTGAATCAGCCGCATCTGGCTGGCATTGATAAAACAGAAGAGGACGCCATCTGCAGCGCTATCGGGGAACATCGGCTTGTGTTGAACTATGCTGCTGCCAGGTGGCAGCACTACAGCGTCGAAGTTAAATCACTGGGCGGAGACTTGTTTTATACACAGCGGCGCATTTTCAGCGCCGCGTAATAAACACTAGGATCTTTATAATTACGTATCTATAGATTTTGTTTTAAAGGAACACTGTGAATAGTACTAAGGTATTGATGATGTGCCTCAGATATGCGTAATATTTGATTTTTAATTGCCCATGCTCACCCGTATGAACACATGCTCCTCGGTAAAGATTGGAGGTCGTAAGGCAGGGGCTTAAACTTTGGCCAGCTAGCTGAATCGTGCGACGTGCTGACAAACCGAGAAGCAGACAGACAGACAGACCAAAATTTCTCCATTTAGGTATCCCAAGAAAGACTATCGTCTTTAAGAACTAATGACTAACGTGACAGTGGCCTCTCCTTCACTCCCACCCCTGCTTTCACACTTTCGCGCTTTTCCTCCTTTGTTTGGAATAGAGGAGAGGGCACAAAAAGCTTGCGAACAAGCGCTAAGGAAATAAATTGCAGCCTGGAAGAAGACAAGTCCACCTGCGGCAACGTCGGCTCCGACACATAGCCCCTGTTTAAGAATTTTGCGTACAATTGCGAGGCACTCTCTATGCCTGAATAATTGCAATCGGCAGTCGTAGGTACTGCACTGATGCTCAGCCATCATCACTGGCATCAATTTGAACGTCCGTTGAAACAGATCATTCAAATTGGGCCAGCGCCAACGGCTCTGTGAAAAAAAGTCCAGGAATGTATACGGCTTGAATAGGGCCCTAGAGAAACCGGACGTGGCTCTTCAAGAGGTTCGTAAAGGGTGTTCAATGGTTCCAGAATATCCCAGTAAGCGCAGGAAAAACATGTACTCCTCTACAAAACAACAGAAGTCTTCATTAGGCGTCAGACAAAAGAAGTCCTGAGGACGGCAGTTTTGTCCAAATCAGAGTGCCACGTGCTCTCCACTTCGTTGTTTCAATGTGACCGGGCTGCCACACGTGGAGTCATACCCCAGGACACCATGCCACGCCAGAACGGAACTGCCCAAGGCGCCGAACTGACTGAATTTAAAAAAAGGCAAATCGAAGCAAATTTGGCTTGGGAAAAGCGGCATGTTGACTTAAGTACACAAGTTTGCCGCTTATGCTTTAAGTGCAATGTTTGCGGATTGTCTGTTCGAGTCCTAATCCAGAGACTGTAACAAAAGTCTACTCGACTCTCTGCAAGAACAAGCGCCTTAGTGTATATGTTCCAAGGAATTTATCATTAGCGCAACTACAGGAGGAACAAAATATTACACGAGGACGACATTTTTCTTTTCCTCGTGGCGTCCTTGGGCTTATAAATTCCTCCTTCAAAACATGTACTGACTAGTCCGCCTTTGATCACCTGTTGAGAAGCGGCATATAGCGATTTTCATTTGCAACAGTGATTCACATTTGCTGGGTGTATTTACGTTTTGTGAAACGTTTTCTGAATACTCGGTCATGTGCTTTATCAGTAGCCTCATTGTTCGCCATGGAACATGTAGTTCTCGCATTGTAAGTGTTTGTTTGTTTAAGACCAGTCAGGTTGCTGACAGTGTACTCCACGTTAGTTTGTAAACATTTTCAGCTACATTCAAAAACTAGCATCATAACCGAAATCGCTTGTCGTGGCAACAGTCGGTGCTGCTATTCGAAACGTTTCACAAAGAAAGTTGCATGTACTTCCCACCATCGCACAAAATGACTCAGCCGAGAGGAACCTGTTGCGTGGAGGCTGTTCATACTGCACCTCTACCACACTACCCAATATCCCTCATACTGCCCCTGCTGTGCAGTGGAGCCACCGTCTACCATTGCGACTGCAAATGTCCACAGCCACTGGGCTACCCCCCCTATTCCTTCACCACGACAGTCACCCTGAAAGACTGCGCAATGGCATCAGCCAAATTGGTCTTGAATTAAGGGCTCCACTCTAGAGGATTGTTAGCATCTATACAACAAAAATAAAGTCCTTTCTCTTTCTTTCTCCACTATGACTACAGTAAAAATGTGCTTTTCCCCTAAAATCTCCATGGGTTACGTTTCAGTAAGACACATTTAGGTAAAACGAAGCAGACATTAAAGTGAGCGTAATGAAGCACATATCAAAAAATTCCTTATACTTTGCGTATTAATCATTTCAACTAATATATGAAAAACTTGTTTACCTGAATACTTAAAGTTTCCTTTTGTCTCCTGTACCTCGTAAATCTTATGCATTACTTGACCGAGCAAAGAACGTTGACCTTCCAATATAGGTTTGATTCTCAAGTGGCTGGTGAGGATACCTTCCTACGAGAAAAATTGTGTTAAGTTTTTTTTTTAATTCTATATATACGCGTTGCATTTTGGGCATTGTGGTGATGCGCTTTGTCGAGAGTTAATGGAACTGTACGACACTGGAAATAATGATAATGGAGGTAAAAGTAAGGTCTATTTCTCTGTCATATCTTAAGTTTAAAAAAACATCTATTGAAAACACATCTTGAAGATGACGCAATGCTGTCTCCGTATCTACCTTGATAAACCATGCATATGCTGCTTTCAAAAACATCTATGTCTAAGTCTAAATCTTCATATAGTTCACGAAAAGGATCGAGTGGCGTAAAGCCACCGTGGGGTTCAAGAAAGCACATAAATCGAAAAAGAATTTGTGCAGATCCGCGAAGGAACTGCTGATGATGGAGCGAAGCTCCTCGGAAGCCAGTCTACGTCATTTTATTTTACTAAGGTTAGCGCCCTTCATCGATGCGCTAGCGCTGCACGGTATAAGTACGACCGGATTGCGATCAATGCAGCGCGCTGTACACGGCATGTATGCGCGCTCTAGGTACGAGCGGCGCTGCGCCGGCGCAACACCTGCGCGCGGTCGGTATGCGCGCTGCGTGCGCTCTGCGAACGGTTCTGCGCACGACGTCATGACCTTGATCGATACGCTTGCTGAGAGGGGGTTTCGGAGCGGCGCCGGAGCTGTTCGGACGGGGACCTGCGACGACGACGGCGACAAAGGACATCGTGCGGCCTTTGGAGCTTCACTCCTAAGTAAACATACCAACACGCCGCGGGCTCCATGCGCACCAGCTGCGCGATCGCTTCGACTTTGCGGTGTTGACCTCACCAGAAAACATTTTAAACCAGGAGGACTTTTGAGCATCGCTTTCAAGAGTGGAACATGGTCAAATCATATCGGTCGTGAAACTTGGAACGAAAAGTGGTCGAAAGCCGATTGCCACAGACATCAACGCCCGCAGTGCGATTGACGCGCGACTAGATATATAAAGAAATCCAAAAACTCAAGAGAATTCATTTTCGAATACTCATAATTTTATATATGCCAATTTAAAGTAGAAGTTTACTTTACGGTTTATCTGACACTTGGCTAAATGGTTGATTGCCTCACTTTTTGGTCGAGCGCCATGAAAGGGGGGCGTATGCAAGCAGTCTGCTATCTGGGCTTGCGTTTAGTTCGGCGCATTGCCGGGTCAACGATGCATCGCTTACTTTTGCGCGGTAGTTTCGTGCGCACCTTCCGTAGTTTATTTATTTGCTTGTGTGCTGTTTACTGGCTTGACATTTCAGAGCTGAACTAGCTCACAGAATGTGCAGATAGCCGCTCCTGTGACTGCCGACTGACTTCGCTGGCGTAAGGCCTGCGTGCCCTCGAATTTCGTAACTGTGAATGCGACACGATAAGCAAACAAACGCTCTACTCTAAGGTTGCCAAAGTGATATTCTCAAGGCTTCTGTCTCGCTGCAGTGGTTTTCCACGATTGGGCAACGTGAGTTATCGAACTATTTTGCTATTCTGCTCGTGAACAGCTGTATCACAGTTTCTTCATCTGCAAAGATTTTTTGTGTATATTGCAAGTACACTAGTTAGCTAATAAAACAACCTTGATTCCTCAATCTTTCTTGTAGGTCTTCCTTTTCTCTTTCGCACACAGTTGGCGAGCCATCATGGCGCAATAAAATTGCGTATTTATCAAAAACATGTAAAAGGTCAGCAATTAAGAAAGAATTCCATTTCGCGCCATGTAGGGCAAATGCACGACGTCACTACCGCTTCCGGTTGTGATGTCATATTTGGTTTTTGATTTTTTGTTTGCTGTTAGTTGTCCCCTCCATACACAGATGGCGACGGTGGCAACGAGCCGCCAACTACGGGATACGTGCGCTTCTATGGAAGTTACGCTACCAGTTGACATATACCTTGGGAGTCGAACGCGATGCGTAATCGGACCGTGTTCGTATCGCCTTCCCAATCGCTAGCTTCTCTTCGCTGCTCGGTTGACACCTAAACCATGCCGCAAGGAAAGCCGAAAAATGAACGCGTGCCGGCTCCTATATCCATGCATGCTGTGCTACAGAACATGGAAAGCACAGCACGCCTGCAGGGCCTTTGCGTCATCTCGCGCAATTTCCGTCAAGCCGCTGAAGAATAACCGAGGTGTGCGAACCACCAACGCTTAGTGGTGTGTATAAATAGGTCACCGTTAGTATGCTGGCTGATGCCAGCATACTAACGGCCAAACACGTTCCGCTACAGAGCTGCTGGTTTGTAGGTTCGAAACCCCATTCTACTCGAACCGACGACTTCTTTCTTGTTTGATCGCTTGTTTGTTTGCTTGTTTGTTTGTTTCTACCTCGAACCATCACTCACGGACGAGCCTGAATTTTCTCCCACAGCCAAACACGCCGCCACCAACGCCGCCGACACCAGCTTTTCTAGGAAAGGAGTTCATTAACGCTATCGAGTTCAGAAAAAAAGCAGAAAACTATCGGTTGTATGACACGACCTAAAAAGTCCAATGACCACTCGCATGCCTTCAGCATTTATTAATAATTTTTATTTATTAGGAGTGCGAACTACGCGCTCCCTTTGCGGCGTTCATGTGATCAAAAGGAAAGAAAAAATTACGGCAGCTTTGCACTAGTCGTGCCAGGTGTTCAGGAAGTGCGGAGCTGGGCACACTTCTTTGCTTCTCGTTTTTTCTACTTCCAAGTTTTTTCTCTCTTTCTTTCTTTTTACTTCTTTTTATTTCTATTTCTCGCTTGCGCCTTCCTTTACAATTTTTATACGTGGTTTTATTTGAAGTGCTCCGCGCTTAATATCATCGTCAAGACACTCGAAGAACAAGGGGAACAAGACTTCTCTTCGGAGTGAGCGCGCGTTACAAGTGGCTATGCTGTGGATTTGCCTGTGTTACGCCAAGCGACGATGACAGCATACGACAGCCTGCATTCCTAATGTGCTCCGAACTTAAAACGGCATGCACGTTATCCATTAGGGCCCACTGTTAACAAGCGCGAAACCGAGGCAGTGAAGATGAGCATAACGAAGACGATCCCCTGGCGCAACAGGCGTCAGGGGAAGCTTGAGTGGAGCGGTGCCGGCGGCTTGGCGATTACAAATTATGCGCTTCTGCCGTTGCTTCTTTGTCCCTTGTTTGTGTCGCGCTGATTGGTCACCGATCTGTTGATCGGTTGCTCACCGATCTTCCGGATCTGTTGATGTGTGCCGCTGTTTTCCAATGTTAGGATTTTTGGTAGATGGGGGGGGGCAAGGCGGAACGCGACATCGTGTCAGCGCTACTTCCATTTCATTATAAGAGAAGGAATGTCAGTTCCTGTCCCTCTGGCGGGAGATTCTCAGCCTTCAAGCAGGGCGCTTTTTGGGGTTTTTTTATGGTTTTTATTTTCATGAACGGCGCATGCATCTTGGTTCTTCAGGGAGATGTTGTTAGGTAGGCTAATAAAGCACAGTTGCTAGCGCAGTCGTTGTGTGTGTCACTTCCAACCCTTGTCCGCCGTCTTCTTGACTGGTTTTCGCCTAAGCGTCCTTGGTGCGGTCGCGTTATCCAATAAAGTTTGTCAACCTAATATGCTTACTTGGCTTTCTGCTTCCCCCTGGTGCACTAGGCTCATTTCTTGAGAGTATGGTACTTACACGGTCCTCTTATAATAAATGCGAGTCATGGACACTCAAAACTGAATACCGGGGATCACCATGCCATAGTCATTACTTTTAGATTTGCAACTTCAAGTGCATACACACCTCATGTGCACGCACTTATTGTCACCAATTTGACAAGAAGCATTTCTTGTTAATCCCCCCCGACGTTGAGACAAAACTTACGACTTCCACTGCACCATCTCGCCGTTGTACCGTCACAGAGGATTGATAATGTTTGTCGTGGTATAGGCGTTCCTCTATACTGGTTGTGTTTACCTGCAAAAAAATATGAAACGTAAGCTGAATATGGCTGGTGAGTAGAGAACAGTATCGCTGCTGGCTTCGGTAACATTATTCAGCACTGAAAAATATTCTTTGTGACTTCGGTTTTTTGTTCTACATTTTAATCCATATGCTCTCTTAGTCACATAGTCAGGGCTCTAGACAGCAAGAATGAATGTGATAGCAAGAAATTAGAATGTCAAATAAAGAACGACAAGCAGCTCGATACTTGCAGTGCGGCGCTGCAGCACAAGTTCTTTTCGAGCGTCCTAACGAAAAGAACGCATAGGTATACACAGGACAAGCGTGAATTAACAACTGTCACAGTTGTTATGTCTTTGCATTTAAGGAACGCACTTCAAGTGTCCGCAATGGAGAAGCCGACGCTGTTTGATATACATTTTTCTTTTAAACTGCTGCACGTGAAATGACCCATCTGCGTGCCCTGCCACGCGGTGGCGTCTGACGCCAAGTGTGCCCTGTGTTCTTTTTTTTTCTTCTATATCATGAGTGGGTACAGAAGGGGGCCACTTTTTCGTGCGCGTCTCAAGGGCAGTTTCCAAATTTAAATAAAATTTAGGAATCTTGCGTGATTGAAAACACGCTCAAGTCCTCCGAGATCTGCGTACCGCGAGCGGTAAATGGTGCATATGAATAGCTCGCCGTTAAATCGCCAGCACAAGCATGGCGGGTGGCTTTGTTGGCTAGTAAAAGGTCGACGGAGCGAGGGATCACAGGGTTCGAATCCCCGGTCGGGTGCTTTAGAATTGTTTTTCTATCTATTTATCTTTCTTGGCGCCATTTATATATATATATATATATATATATATATATATATATATATATATATATATATATATATATATATATATATATATATATATATATATATATATATATTAGCAAAGTAATATGAGCACGACTCCAAAAGGCAGCCGGTAGTATTCAGGCAGAGTAGTAGATAGCGGCTGCTTGTCTCAAGACTTAGGCTGGTTCCGCCATTACCACGCAACTTGTCGTGACTGCTAGTCTCTTTAATAAACCAGTGGTGCTCCTAAACGCCCTGTTTTAATTGGTGGAGGTGCTGGGTATTCTATAATCTTGCAACTTCGGATCCGTACGTTGCCTCCAGTTGCTACTTTGTACACGGACGAAGATTAGCAGACGCCCGCCTCGGCTTCAACGACTCCGGCTCCTGTCTGTTCCGGCCCCATTAGGCAACGCGAACCGCCTACCTTCAGTGGGACTGATGACAAGGACGTGGCGGATTGGCTTGTCGAATACTACCTCATGAGCACGCACAATAAATGGGTTGATGCGCAAAAGCTTACCGTCGTCCAATTCTATCTAACTGACGTCTCCAGTGTGTGGTACCGTAACTACGAGAGAGACCTTCCCACCTAGTCAGCCTTGACAACAGCGCTCGCCGATATCTTCAGCCGCCCAGCGCTTCGCAAGCTGTGTGCCGAACAACGCATGCGCGCTCGAGCCCAACAAGAGGGTTAAAGATTACACCAGCTACATCGAAGATTTGGGCAACCTTTCCCGGCGTGTCAACCCGGCCATGACGGCAGCCGAGAAGATCAAACTTATCTTGAAAGGTGTGACTGACGATGCATTTCAGATGCTCGTCGCCAAGAACCCGCAAATGGTAGCGGACGTAATTCAACTCTGTCAAAGTTATGACGAGTTGTGGAAACAGCGTGAATCTACTCGTCGCGCTAGTGCGTCATGTACCACGATTCCCGCTTTAACGTCGGGTGGCCTAGCGGACGAATATTCTGCCTGGACCCTGGTACGTGAGTGGTCGCACGTCAGGTGTCCCTTGTGCCATATACCTTTGAACGCGCACCATCTACTTTGCCGCCATCGATTCAACAAGTCGTTCAGGAGCAAGTGCCCGCAGCCCATGCACAACCTGTGGCTGCTCCGCTGACCTATGCCGAAGCCCTGACCGCACCACGACGTTTGCCTGTCGGGAACACCTACGTACCCGCGCGCCCCTTTGCCGCACCACCTGAGCCTGTGCACCAGCCCGCTCGTCCGTTCTCCCGCCAACACCACGCCTTCAAAACCCATGGCGCACACAGGACAACCGCCCCATATGCTTCACCTGTGGTTTTGCTGGTCACGTAGCACGGTTTTCTCGACGGCGTGACCTTCTCCTGCGTGACGACGTGCGACCAAACACTTATGACTTTCCACCGAGACCTCAGCCTGCTTCTTCTGGACCGCTTGCCGCCATGGACACACTTCCAACTCGCCAGAACTTCAACAGACGCCAGTCGCCTTCCCCTCGGCGGCCATTCCCTTTCCCCAATGCTACCGCGCCCTCGCCCTGAGGAAAACTAGAAGCCGTAGTTCCGGAGGCAAGAACTGCGCAGCTTTCGAACTCTACAAGACCTTGATTTTCGCCGTCTAATGTCGTTGCTGTTTCCGTTGAAGGTGTCCCTGTTTTAGCCCTGGTCGACACTGACGCCGCAGTGTCTGTAATCAATGAGAAATTTTGCTCCCGACACAAGAAAATAACAACGCCTCTTCACGACTACTTTCTGAGTACTGCGAGTCGGCAACAACTTCGCCCTTTCACTGCGTGCACGGAACGCGTTTTTATTGCAGACGATATTTATGCCGTCGAGTTTGTAGTGTTGCCACGGTGTCCCAGGATGTTATACCGGGGTGGGACTTTCTCTGCAATCACCGTGCTGTCATGGGCTGTGCCCGTGCCGAACTCGAGCTCTCGCCGTTATGCGACTATGCTGCAGTCGACTCGCCACCTTCACCTGCAGAAGCTTTTGTTGCCGCCGACACACCGATACCCCCTTTTTTATCTACACTAGTGCCACTTTCCTGGGCCGTCTAACTGGCTCAACTGTTCTTTTTACGCCGTTTGAAACCTCTGTCCGCGGCAAGTGCTTCCTGATTCATTTCGCTGTTCTCACCATCCACGATGGATCAAACGCAATTTGTCTTTCTAATCCGTTTCCCTTCAATTTGTCTTTCTAATCCGTTTGTAAGGTTGCGCTCTGCGCCCCCCCCCCCCCCCCCCAATCCTGCCAAAGCCCATATTCCTGAGCTCGTAAGGTCGCGCTCTGCGAGACACCCCCCTTCTGCCAACGCCCACATTCCTGAGCTGGAGCGAGCTACACGACAGGAGATAGAGGGTGCGTCCCCCAAGCTATGCAGGTGCGTCGAACGTGACTCACCCCTCTGCTCCTTGCTTGGGATTACCTGCCCAACCCTTTTGCTCCTTCTGCTACCTGCCCGATCCTGCCTGGTGCCGATGACCGCAGGCAACGCGGAGTGATGGGGGGAGGGGGGAAACAGGGGATAAAAGGAGCGTCCCAAGAGACCGCGACGTCTTTTTTGCTACTGCAAAGCTTGCCGGCTAGACACCGGCCCTGGACCTTACGACCCCACTAAGGGTCGTTTTTCCTTTTACTTTCTGTCATATTCATGTACATAATTCTGTACATAAAACTTGTTTTAAAACGTCCAGCGGCGAAGGCGTCTTCTTCCGAGGCAAAGTCACGAAGACGGCGGCGATCTCCGTCGCGAAGCGCGGGCCCGGCCTTGCTTCGCTCCCAAAGAACCTGGCCGAACAATCACAAGTTCGGACGAAAATTTACAGGCGCAGCCTACAGGATTACCGCACCCTTAACGACCACTGGACGCGGCCTTGGAACAAGGTGACTCAAGGACGACAACAAAGGAGCTGCGAGCCCTGGAGTAGCAGCAGCCGAATCCTAACCTCACCTGCAGCGCATCGTGAGCTCCGGGAGGACCCGGCAGACATCGAGCGATCGACCAGCAGCCGTGCCCCGCCGGACCGCCGCGAGAGGCTTTCCGGAGGACAACCGAGCATCAAGCTACGACGCGACGCCGACTAGCTTTCCAGTCAGGACGCCAGACGCCAGTGTCGAGAGCACTGGCGGAGCGAATCCGGCACAGCCACGAGAGCACCCCCCAGCAAAGTGCACAGGTGAGCCCTTCCTGTGGCATTCCTGATGAGCTCTGTGTTGTTAGGGCTAGCCCGGTCCCATGCACACTAGATTCGGGTACTTAAACCCCGATCAGCGCCGCGTTACATGGTGGGGAATGAGAGCGGGGATGGTGGAGATGACCAGAACCACGGTACGCCCGCTCCCTCCATTTCTGAAAAGAAAATAGAGTACAGGCTCAAGCTCGCCGAAGAAGAGCGGCGCTCTTTGGAGATTAAACTGCAAATCGCCCAACTTCAGAGGGACAGCCCAAAGCGGACGCAGGATGTCGGGGGGCGATACGGCGTCCCAGAACGGCCAAATGAAGCTCCTCAGGCACTATGCACAAATGATAACTGGAGCGTTTTCAAAATTTCCAGCTGACGGGGAAGTGCCCGTCTGGTTCGAGTCGGTGGAGAGGTCGTTAGAGGCATATAGCGTGCCGAGGGACTTCTGGGGTCGCATTATTTTCCCACTGATCGCCCAACGCGTGCCGTACCTTTCCACGCTACTCACACCCGAGCAACATCGGGATTACGACACCCTGAAAGGCGTCGTACTTGAGGAGCTGAAACTGTCAGCAGCCGAATACCAGAGGCGATTCCTCACGGCCACTAAGCGCCGCCGGGAAACATGGAAAACATTTGCTACTCGCGTAGAGAGTTATTTGAACTTCTACGTAGAGGCTCGCGGCGCCTCCACTTTCAGACGGCTTGTCGAACTTTTGGTCGCGGAGCAGATAAAGGCAGGATTGACCGATGATGATGAAATGAACGATTAATATGTCCCGAAACAGTGTTCCCGAGCTAGTAAGCTCGGGGTCACCCTAGGGGGGGATGGTCCCTCATTCCAGGAATCCTCTACCCGTAATGGCCTCCCGGGCACTGGCGGCGAGTCCTCGCTGGTCGTCTAGGGTCCCGTGCGGCGATCTTGGCCTCCCACGTCTCGACTAGGAGGTTGATACGTGCGGTCGTTGTAGGCTCGGTACTGCCACTTTCGTGGCGCCACGGACACTCTAGTATTAGGTGTGCCAGTGTGTCTGGCACGTCGCATATCGGGCAGTTGTATGCGTGAAGCGTAGGGTTGATTCGATGTAGTAGAATGCCGTGCGTGTACGTATTAGTCTGCAGTCTTTGGAATGCGGTGTCTTCTTCCTTAGTCAGCTTGGGGTGAGGTGGCGGGTACACCCTGCGGGCTAGGCGATGGTGTTGGAGTATGGCGTTATATGTCGGTGGTACGGTCTCGACTTCTGCTGTAGCACTGGCTATCCGCGGGTCGAGCGAGGCGGCGAGGGAGGCCCGGTTGACGTGACCGCGGGCCGCGGCGTGAGCCGCTTCGTTTCCCTCGAGCCCCTCGTGCCCCGGCACCCACACCACGCAGGTGTAAGGAAGCGGAGTGTTGCTCTTCCTCAGAATTTGGAGAGCTTCGTCGGAGATTCGGCCTCGCGTGTAATTGCGAACAGTGCATTGGGAGTCTGTGAAGAAGCGGTCAAATATGTGAAACAGCGCGAAGGCGAGGACTGGCTGATGGCTGGGGAGCTAGCGCGTTCACTCCAGACGTTCGAGGAAGCTACCGGCGAAGGTAGTGCATGCAGAAAAACGGAAGCGGCGAACAAAGGAGAGCCGAGTGGCGAAAAGGTTGAGGAACAAAAGTCCCCCCCAAAGCACTGAGACACAGGCGCGAAGCTACGCGAAGCGTAAGCCTTCCATCGGAGGCAAGAACAGTCGCGCTCGCAAGGGTGCCCCAGATGCGGTAGCTGGCGGCATCATGGAGACAGCTGTCCATACAATAGCGAGGGCACAGATAACTCCAAGGGCGATAACCGTACCGAGAAAGTAACTGCGCGCGTCTCAATCAGTGGCGGCGACCCGAAGCTTTCAACACTCCAGGCGGTTCAGCTGAACTGCAAGGAAAGACGGCTAAACGCGATTGTCGACACAGGCGCAGAAATCACAGTTTTGCGAGAAAGCACTATACCAGAGCACCTCGCTAAACCACGCGGTACCGTAGATTTGGTATCTGCCTTCGGTGAGGAGGTGGAAGCAAAACTCGCCGTCGTCCCTCTCGCGATACAGGGGTTCGGGTTCCCCGATCCAAGACATCGACACCGCCACGCCGGTATTGCGTGCGCTCACAAACAGATTGGCCCACACTAACTGCTTAATGTCCGCCGCCACCTGGAAACAGCTGCGCGCCTCACTCGCGAACAGGGAGGTACACCCGGCCGCGGTAGACCTCCCTGTTCGCGCCATTGGGGTCTTAAGGTATTGTGACTGGGGGGGGGGGGGGGTTCCCTGCCGCGGTAGAGACACGATCATGTCCAAACGCCAACGAAAACGCGAACTTTGGTCGCCCCGCTGTGGTTAGTGCCGAGCTTTCGACAGACGAGGAGTCAGTGCGAGAAATGGTAGCCGCAGCTGATACCGAGGAGAACACCCACAAGGTAGCGAACTCGGAGCTAGGCAGCGACGCCTGAAAATTGCGCGACGAGCAACACGGCGATGAGGCTCTGTAAGGCGGCCATGCATCTTGTAGATGGAGTACTGTGTGACGCCACATCCCTTGCCACGACAAACCTACTAACACCGTGCGGGCTCTCTACTGACGCATCCACTCTAGCAGGTGCGTGCTCGGAGCAAATTCAAGATGATGGCTCCGAGATGCCTGTCGCCTTCGGTATCATCGGTTTACACCCACGCAGACGCGGTGGGCTACCATCGAACGCGAGGCATTTGTAGTAATTGGGACTTTAAAGAAATGCGAGGTATGGGTTTTTCGAGATAACGTGACTGTCATCACCGACTACAACGCGCTGTCGTATCTGACATGCAGCATGCCCCAGGGCGCAAAGCTGACACGTTGGGCCTTAGCGCTCCAGCGCTATGACGTGGTCATCCAGCATCGCAAGGGCAGCGCTCACACTAACGCTGACGCCATGTCCCGTTTGCCCAATCAGTGCTGGGGTGAGAGGCCAGCCCGGGCACCATTGGGGTCTTAAGGTATTGTGACTGGGAGGGTTCCCTGCCCTGTCGTGCAGATGGTGTGTTGCGAAGCGAACTTTCGCCCGTCGGACTGACGGCCTTCACATGAATTCAAAAGTGAACTGTGCGACATGTGTGCCGCCTCTCGGCAATTTGAGCGTGTGCGGGTGACATGTTTACCTTCCTCATGTTATGTTGCCAGTCGCGCGAACCTTTTTTTTATTTCATTTGTTGCATCTGTTTCATGACGAACAAATCTTGGAAGGGAGGTGTAAGGTTGCGCTCTGCGGGACCCCCCCCCCCCTTCCTGCCAACGCCCACATTCCTGAGCTCGTAAGGTCGCGCTCTGCGGGAACCCCCCCCTTCTGCCAACGCCCACAGTCTTGAGCTGGAGCGAGCTACACGACAGGAGATAGAGGGTGCGTCCCCAAGCTATGCAGGTGCGTCGGACGTGACTCACCCCTCTGCTCCTTGCTTGGGATTACCTGCCCAACCCTTTTGCTCCTTCTGCTACCTGCCCGATCCTGCCTGGTGCCGATGACCGCAGGCAACGCGGAGTGATGGGGGAGGGGGGAAACAGGGGATAAAAGGAGCGTCCCAAGAGACCGCGACATCTTTTTTGCTACTGGAAAGCTTGCCGGCTAGACACCGGCACTGCAGCTTACGGCCCCACTGAGGGTCGTTTTCCCTTTTACTTTCTGTCATATTGCTGTACATAGTTCTGTACATAAAACTTGTTTTAAAACGTCCAGCGGCGAAGGCGTCTTCTTCCGAGGCAACGTCACGAAGACGGCGGCGATCTCCATCGCAAAGCGCGGGCCCGGCCTTGCTTCGCTCCCAAAGAACCTGGCCGAACAATCACAAGTTCGGACGAAAATTTACTTAATTACTGCGCAGCGAACGCCTAGGCCTTGCCGATGACGTTGATTCTTTGTGTGCACATGTTTTTCCTGATCGCTCGACTCCCCTTCATATCGACACCATTGATTGCACCCCGTTAGCCTCTCAGCCATCATTCACCGTTTATGAAGGGTAAGAGCGCACTGGAGACGAACACACAATGAAGGCACACACACGCTATGTGTGTGCGTGTGTGTGCCTTCATTGTGTGTTCGTCTTCAGTGCGCTCTTACCCTTCATAAACGTTGAATACCAAAGGGCCCAGATTACCACTTTCATCAGTCACCGAAGCACTTTCTCGATGCATCGACCCAGCAGCGCGCCGACATCATCGCCCTCCTCGAGCGCTTCCGCACGAACTTCGACTACCCAGCAACCAACTATGGACCGTGCTTCCACTGTATCTCATCGAATCGACACTGGCATTCACGCTCCTTTACGTCAGCGTCCGTATCGTGTGTCGTCATTTGAGCTTCGTATTATCGCCGAACAAGTTGACTACATCCTAAGCCCCCCTAACAGCCCACGGGCCTCCTCGGTTGTTCTAGTAAAGATAAAGGATGGCTCAATACGATTTTACATCGACTACCACCGGTTGAACAAGATCACCCGCCAAACGTGCTTACACGCTACCTCTCATAGACGGCGCCCTCGACTGCTTACAAGGAGCCACGTTTTTCTCGTCGTTAGACCTGCGCTCCGGTTATTGGCAGGTTCCGATGGCTGAGGCTGATCGCCCCAAAACGGCTTTCATAATCCCCAGATGGCTTATATGAATTTAACGTCATGCCATTCGGACTATGCAATGCTCCTGCCCCTTTCGAGCGCATGATCGACAACATCCTCCGCGGCCTGAAATGGCAGACATGCCTTTGTTAATTAGACGATATTGTCCTATTTTAACAGTGCTCGCTTGCCTCAGCTCTGCCGGTCTACAGCTCAACTTGAAGAAGTGCTGCTTTGGCGCTCGACAACTCGTAATTTTTTTGGCCATGTCGTCTCTCGAGATGGCGTTCTTCCGGATCCGACGAAACTTCGTGCTGTTGCCGAGTTCGCTAAGCCGAGGACGATAAAATAACTGCACAGCTTCCTCGACCTACGTTCAGATTTTCGTCGTTTTATTCGAAACTTTGCCTCCATCATGTCACCCTTGCCTGAACTTCCCCGCTGCAACCACGACCTTCCGGGTTGGTCACCGGCTGTGATAATGCATTCGCCACACTCCGTCGCCTTTTTACATCCACTCCAATCCTGCGACATTTTGATCCATTTGCCCCGACAGAAATCCACCCCATGGATGCTAGAGGCATCGGTTTCGGTTCTGTGTTCGCCCAGCGTAAACCTGGATTTGATGACGTCGTCTCCTACGCCAGTCGTGCACACACCAAAGTACAAGCCAACTATTCAATTACAGAGAAAGAGTGTCTGGCCATTTTATGGGCTATAGGCAAGTTTCGACCTTATCTTCACAGGCGCCCATTTAGTGTGGTTACGGACCACCATGCCTTATGTTGACTTTCCACTGTAAAAGGTTTCTCTGGCCGGCTCGCCCGTTGGGCGCTCCGGCTCCAGGAGTACGACATTCATATTATTTATTAATCTGGACGCAGACATTCCGACGCACATGCTCTGTCCCCATCGCCCCAACAATATAGCGTCATGTCGCCGTCTTCACCTATGCACGACGTGTCTGCACTTTGTGTCAGCGACATGCCGCTGGAGCAACAGAAATATCCTTGGGTTGCTTCATATCTGAACTTGTTGCGTGGGCCTCCCTCGCAATCCATCCTTAGAGGTATGCGCCATCAAACGCAGCACTTCGTTATCCGGGATGGTTTGCTATACCGAAGACATTATATCTCTGAAGGACTCCGATGGTTTCTGGTTATTCCCAGACATCTCCGCTGGGACACATGCGCCTCCTTTCACGCCGATCCGCACTGCGCGCATGCTGGAGTGTTAAAAACGTACACCCACTTGTTCCAACGCTATTACTGGAGACGAATGTATCGCTTCGTTCGTCGCTACATCCGTTCCTGTATCGCTTGCCAGCGCCGGAACAATCGAATTCCCCGTTCTACAGCTCCACTGCAGCCCTTACCTTCTCCTGCCAGACCCTTTCATTTCATTTCATTTCATTTATTTTATCCTCAATCCCGCAATAGCTTTACAGAGCTTCTATCGTATCGGTATTGATCTCTATGGACCTTTTCCAATCACACCTGTTGCACATCGCTGGATCATCGTTGCCATCGATCACATTTAGCGCTACGCAGAAACTTCACCATTGCCATCTGCATCGGCAAGTGACGTCGGTTCTTTCATATTACATCGCATCATCCTACGCCATGGTGCTCCGCGTGAGTTTCTCAGTGACTGAGGACGCTTGTTTTCGTCGCACGTAGTTCTTCTCAAGGATTGCCAATTGATTTTTCGAACCACCACCGCGTACCACCCTCAAACAAAC
The DNA here is from genome assembly GCA_030522465.1 of Rhipicephalus appendiculatus. Lineage (NCBI taxonomy): Eukaryota > Metazoa > Arthropoda > Arachnida > Ixodida > Ixodidae > Rhipicephalus > Rhipicephalus appendiculatus. Next base: position 167,131 of record JALIZH010018591.1, read on the forward strand.
AGCATCAAAGAACGGTTCAACGGAACATTAAGGGATATGCTGTCCATGTACGTCACTTCCGACCCTTCCAACTGGGACCGTGTTCTCACATTTGTGACGTTCGTGCATAATAATGCTGTACAGACAACCACCGGATTCTCTACCTACTTTCTCCTCTACGGACGCGAACCCCATTGCATGCTAGAGACCATCCTTCCTTACATACCTGACGTTGCTGAGCTGACAGTGTCACAAGCTGCTAAATACGCGGAAGAGTGTCGCCAGATTGCCCGCTCCCCTCACTACAGTTGATCCAGCAACGCCAAAAACACCATCGTGGTAGCTCGCCGCTTCCAGCATCTTATGCCCCTGATGACCTTGTCTGTCTTTGGATCCCTTCAACCAGTCCTGTGCTCTCAACGAAACTTCTATCCAAGTATCACGGCCCTTACCGTTTGGTGAACAAACATCACCTGTGAATTACCTCGTGAAGCCACTTGCGCAGTCCTCTGATCAACGACGCTCTGGACGTGAGACTGTTCACATAGACCGCCTGAAACCGTATTACGACCCCGCTGTCGTCTCCTGCCCCTAAGTCTACAGCATGGCTCTTTAATGGAGGGCAAGAAAATGTAGTGAAGATGAGGGCGACTTCAAAAAAACCGCCAGGCCTGCGCAGAACACGCAGCACACTCACAGCGAAAGCTGGGAGAGCGGCTTTTCTGAACCTTTTTTAAACACTCTTGGGGCAACTACTACAAGCGGAATTGCATGGTACCCACTACGCCATAAATCATCATAATTTTTGTGTAGTGGGGAAGCGTCTACTATGCCATTATTCGTCATTCTTCGGAAAAGCGTGGTACCCGCTACACTCTTGTGACGCATTATGTGCACTTTGTTGGTGCTGTGGCTGACGACGATGAAGAATTATGCCTCAGGCTTTTGTAATGGGTTGGAGCATTGAACGACCCACTCGATGCGCAATTCACATTGTGTAACGCCTGGTTCTTACTTTCCTGCTCTAAAACGCTTTACAACACACGTTAACGCGATTCCTTACCCGACATGAAGCCTGCGTAGGGTCAGTTTGCACCGCAGTTTCAAGCAGCGGGGTAGCTCAGTGGTAGAGTGCTGGGCTGCCACGCAGACGACCCGGGTTCGATCCCCGTTCTGTCACAAGTGTTTTTTATTTATTTAGTTTTTTCTTATTTCGTGCGATATTGGTTACGGACACCGGCGGCGGCGGCGGCGGCGGACCACTACGGCGCAGAAACGACCCTTGTTGTGATCTCATAACAGCTTTCGCTGTAAAAGGCAGCGGGTACTACTCAGGCAGAGAAGAACATGACGTTTGGTTGTCTCAGCTCTTAGGCTGGTTCCGCCAATACCGCGCAACTTGTCGTGACGGCTAGTCTCTTTTTTATGAACCAGTGCTGCTCCTAAACGCCTTGCTTTAATATAAATACATATACATATCCGCGGCATGACGGCGACGTAAAGAATCAGCTGAGGGTGTCCATATAATTGATATCGCCGTAAAACCATCGTAAATAAGATAAGCAAAATTGCCGTGTAAGAGGGACATTTTGCGGTGAATGGCTATGTGTGCGGTGCTCTACCCACCATGGTGGCCTAGTGCATATTTTGCTCTACCCGCCATGGTGGTCTCGTGCATATGGTGCTCGAATGCTGCGCCGAAGGTCGCGGGGTCAAATGACCAAAGTGGTAACCGCATTTTCGATGCAAGTGAGAATGCTTGAGGCTGGTGTTTTTTAGAATTAGGAGCCACTAAAGAACCCCGGTGGTCGAAATTTCTGAAGCCCTCAACTGCGGCGTCCCTCATAAAGACATCGTGGTTTTAGGACGTGGAACCCCAAATATATTACCAGATATTTCCCTTTCGAATGTCATCAGTGTATCGAAACCGGTACTAGCGTGTCAGAATATTCACATTTCTATTTCAATAGTTTTTGAGGAGTTTGGGCAGTATTTGTCTGTGTGTGGAAATACTTGCATTGTTGTCAGCTCATTCTCCTTGTACACAAAATCTCACATGAATGTGCACTTAACTGACAGTGTAATGGAATTGTGAATCACAAAAGCACAAAAAGGGACATAGCAGAAAACAAGGTTAGACACGGCACGATACTGGAAAGATGTCACGGGGTTGCGTCGGGGAACCACCTCACACTTTGTGCCCGAAAGAATTCGTGCATCTCACCGCGTATACCAGGTAGTCATTCTGTTGGTATGAAGGTTCGCATTTTTTTTTTGCACCTAACGTCGATTTCTATGTGCGTGTCACATGTATTGTGGCGACGCTGGTGAAAATTTCTACATATTCACCCAAGGTACAAGTAAACTGGTCGCCTAACTTGCACCGAAGCCCATGTGCGAAGTACTTGGCGGCTCGTGGCCACCGTAGCTATCTATGTATCGCGGGGTCAATTAGGAGCCAGGAAAAATTAAAAAAATAAGGTATGGCACTTCTGCAAAAGGGATGTCGCGCATTCGCACTATATGGCGCGAAATTGAAGTTGTTTTTGAATTGTTGACCTTTTATATGCTTTCAAGAACTGGGCGATTTTATTGGGCATTTATGGCTCACCAATTGCGTATACGAGGGAAAAGGAAGATCAACAAGAAAGACTGGCGAAGCAAGGTTGTTTTATTAGCCAAATAGTGCACATGCAAAATACACCAAATACCTTGAAGATGGAGAAATTGGGGTAAAACGGTTCACGAGCACAATACCACAATGGTTCGAACCCTTAGCTGTCATGTTGAGTATAAAGTTCAAATTGATAAGATTACCCAGCGCATCATACGTTCTACCCGCGGGTAATAGCGCGCGACCGGGGGGCGGCGAACGCGGCTGAAGTGGAGATCAAACGAACCGGTGCATCTCCGTCACTCCGAGGCGCATTCGATGAGATCCCCCCGCCTGTTAGACCGGACGTCGGACACTCAAGAGGAGAGGAAACGCCCCGCCCGTATTTTGCGAGCGTGTAAGGACACAAGGGGCGGGTTGATGCCTCGAGCAACATTTGCTTTTACGAGCGTGATCATCGCTGGCGCTCACGTTATCTCGCTATCATGGCGGCCGACAGCGGGTGGCTGGTATACTCTTCTACTAGACGTTCTATGTTCGGCGCTCTCAGCGTGAAGAGAATGTGCGAGCAGTGTCCCCGGAGCGGCCCGTATTCTCTTAAACCAGCGTTTTTTAGAGTTGCGTGAGATCGGATTTAAAAGAGTTAGCTGCCAGCCTCACTTATATAACATTACAATTTCTTGCTATCGCATTCATTGCTTTCACCCTAGAGGTGAAACTATGAATTTTTTTTTGGTTTTCTTTATCTGTCCCCTCCTCACATAGTTGCGCTACAGTGGTGCGGTAGGCGGTCGGTGATGCCTGTGACAATAGATTTTCGACCGCTTTTCGTTCCATGTCTCGCGACCAAGATCATTGGACGATGTCCCACGTACTCTGGAAATCGATGCAATCGCAGAAACCTACGTGGGGCTCCTTGCATCGTACTGTCTGCCTTTCAGCCAAATCAAGGCATTCGTGCCGTCACACGTCCTTCACTATCTGATGTTTATCATACACACATGTATATCTAATTGAGTGTTTGCCAAGCTCTTGAAAAGTACAAAGTGATTCTTTTATGGCTGGTCTGCAGTCATTGAAATGGTAGCCTTAATAATAATAATAATATCTGGGGTTTTACGTCCCAAAACCACGACATGATTGTGAGAGACGCCGTAGTGGAGGGCTCCGGAAATTTTGACCATCTGGTGTTCTTTAACGTGCACTGACATCGCACAGTACACGGGCCTCTACCATTTCGCCTCCATCGAAATGCGACCGCCGCGGCCGGGATCGAACCCGCGACCTTCGGGTTAGCAGCCGAGCATCGTAGCCACTGTTCCACCGAGGCGGACTGAAATTGTAGCCTTCTAAAAAAGTATCCGATTTTAATGCGGTTTTTCGCAAAACATTCAGCAAGGATTGTAATTTAATTGCCCGCCCCATTTTTTGATGGGCGACGAAGAAAAAAAGAAGAACATATAAGAAATAGCGAAAACTGCGAAATGTTATACGAGGAGGAATGGCTAGTCCGGCACAGTGTTCGCGTCAGCCAGGGGCGGCGTAAGTTCGCCAAACCAAGGTTCATCATGTTACCTTGTCATAAACATTGAGCACTCTACTCCTACACGTCCACCGCACCGCGCCGGCTTCACGCATGCGCGATTCCGCGTGCCCACCGTCCCTCTTTTATGCCATTTAGTGAAATGTCGCAGCTTTCGTAACTTTTAATTTATTTTTCCCCAATGCACTTTAAAAAAAAAACCTGACTGATGCATCCGTCATATGAAACGGTATAACACGGAAGCGAAACGTGTCTTCACAACAGTACTGCATTTTGTGTAGTGATGCATCAGAGATTTTATAGCGCCTATTGTATTTTGGTAGGCATAGCACTGTTTAACGTGGATGTACCCACATTGACGATTGGTGGTACGTCCCCATCCTGGCTACTACCGTTCATGATCAGTGATTAAGGAACCCATTCTGGTAGTTATAGTCGTTAACAGTGTGAGCGTAATCAGAGAAAGCTGTGCGAAAGCCAAAGGAGCGTCGCTGATTAAACGCAGAAGTTCGGCTAAGGTAGCCATCCAGCGGCATTGAACGCGGCAGCCGAGTTATTGAACACCACCGCCGGACTAGACGAAAACGCAACGCGCGTGGTGTTTTTTCTCTGGCGTGGGCGCGATTTTTCTCGGGGAGAGCGTCAGCGGGGAACGCGGTGTTGCAGCCAAGCGAAGCAGGCGTGCTTAGCAGAGCTGTTTTTTTTAATGGATATATGCTATGAACGAGGCCGAGGCTTCTACTAAGGGTTAACACCTCGCGGTGTGTTAAGGCGTAGACAAAATTGCGTTTCGCCTATTGGAAACGCGCTCCCTAATGGTGGTGGTGGAAAACATTTATTAAGCTATATACAGAGGGAGGTGTGGACGGGGCGAGCCGGATGGGCCCGCCCTTCACAAACACTAGGAGGGATCCCTAGTCCGGTATCCCTGTAGCTGCCGCGGCGGCCCGGGCTCTAGCCACCAATGCCTGTTGGGCTTGGAGGTCGGAGCAGGCGAGCAGGACAGCGTCCCAGTCCTCCCGGGTGGGGTGGGGGGTGAGGTGTGTAGGTAGGATTGGAGGGGCATGCCCACACCATGTGATAGGTGTCACAAGACTCCTCCGCACAGTGCGGGCACGCGCCCGAGAAGGCCGAATTGAAATGTTTTAATACTGCCGGGCACAGCACAGTATTGGTGAAAAGGCGGAGAAGCCAGCGCTCCTCCGCCCTGGTGAGGCCTTTGCAAATGGGGGGGGATAGAGGCCATGGGAAGATTGATAAAGAGAGGTGATCTCTCTAAAGGTGGTGGCCGGATTGAAATCGGGTTCCGGATCTGGCTGCGGATGAGGCGATGCCCGGTGAGTAAGCGCGCGGGCGGCAGCGTCGGCTGTCTCGTTTCCCTCAAGACCCGCATGAGCCGGAGCCCACACGATGGTACGACGGGTTGGATACCCTGTATACTCGCAACCGTGGAGGATTTTGAAGGCGCGGTATGGAATATACCCTTGCTCAATATTGCGGCAGGCGCCCCTGGAGTCGCTGATAATGACCCGGGACTCTGGATCTGCGGCGGCCAGTGCAATGGCGATCTCCTCCGCAAATGTAATGTTTGGGGCACGGAAAGTAAGGCCTTGAAATGTAGTGTTAATGTAATGTTTGTTTGGGGCACGGAAAGTAAGGCCTTGAACTGTAGTGTTTCGGTGGATGACGGCCGCCGTATACCAACCCCCATGGTGCGGGCCGGCTGCATCCACATGGGATGGACGCGTAGCAATGACGCGTTCCTGGAGCTAATCGAGGAGGCCACGCTCATGTTGCACAACTGCGCTTTGCCACGCCCAGGCACCGACACCAACCCGGCCGACCAAAAGCACAGCGAGAGCAAAGTGAGATATAAAAGGCACATTTCTAAGGCATCTTAAGTGCATAAGCGAGGCGCATTGTATAGTGTGTTCGGGGTTCTGGCGTCGACTCCTATTTAAGGAACTTTTTTCTTCAAATGTTTATTTGTTATTTCATCGTCTGAATTCTTTCAACGTCATTTCCGTGACCGAAATACATCACTGAAATGTTGGTGGACCCAGGCATAAAACACTTTCGTGTTAAAAAAGGAATAGACAGATTAAGTTTTGATACTTTTTGAACCTTCTGCCGCAGACCACATTAAAGCTGGCTAATTTGTAATACAGCCCAATGATATAGGTCAGTTCTAAAGGAATCATATTAAATATTCGGTTATATACCATGCATGTCTTGTACCTTATACTTCTCATGTGATAGTCGTGCGCTGGGTTCCCCATTGGGGTGGGCGGGCGAGGGAGTTACGTTTCACTGCAGCGCCCTCTCCCGGCAAAACGAGAACATATGCTTCACAATTGATGAAGGCCAAAATCGGGCGACTACGTGCTTCTCACAGTGTCCCTGCCTTCGGCCCCTGATTTTTCCGGCAGTGAAGATGATGAGCAAGCAGTCCTTGGAACGCAGCAGCAGGGGCCTTCGGCCACCGTCGTCGTCAGTAATCTGCGTGATCATGCCCCTCCTTTTGAAACAATGACAGCATAGGTGCGGCTGCGAAAAGTACGGGGCCGAGTGTATCCGGGCGGCGTTTCCCTACCCCCCTCCCAGCTCCGATTTCTGTAACACGTACGCTTTGCTCGCGGACTTCTGTATTTTGAAAGTCCAGTAATAGGTAGTGGAGTTTGCACAATTTCTGTGAGACATATCTGTACTAGAGGTTTTCCGTTCGCAGGTTTACTCTACGCAGAGTTATGATTGGCCTAGTTAGGTTAGTATCGCTTGTGCCACGGTCCAACGTACTTGTGTACCATATGCTATACGACACTAAATATTATTGCGAGTAATACGCGGAATGGGCCATCAAAGTTGCCTTCGGAGTGAATGCTAACGTTGAAAGCTGTGGTCACTTTTTTTATATTGTTCTATTGGCCACTACGTCTTCGATAACTGCTTTAATGCATTTGCCGTGTTTGACGTCATCCGAAAACAACGTACAATACTTGCATCAGAAGAAAAAATCTTGCGCCTTCCGTATTTCCTCTGCAGTTAATAACGAACCTAAAAGAAGAATTGGCAGCGTTGTAACATGAAACACTAGTCCTTTCGCCGTCTCACTGATCTGCAAATTATACCACCATAGGCCGAATGATGCCGCGACCAAAAAGGAACAGCAGTGTGTCTATCACGTAACGAGGAATAATATTCCGCGTTGGCACTTTCTGATTGGCCGTTCCGAAAAAACCTTACAGACTCCTACAGGAGTACGCCGACGGCGTGATGGGTGACGAGAGGGAGCCAACAAACATATTTCCGTATTCCGTGGTAAGGTATAGGCCTGCAGTGAAGCGCTCCAGATGCGTATTATTGCTAATATACTGTACCATAGCCTGAAGATTTGTAGGAGCACTATGTGCCACTCTTCTATAATTATCAGATAACGGATTAAAAGTCGCAACCATTACCTGGATGTTTAATACCGAATTCGATAACAATTTTAAACGAGTGTGGTGAGGCCTGATCGCCACGTGGCCGTCTGTTGTAGGCGCCGTCTTCTTTAAATGCAAAGCATTTCTTTGCGTACTGCAAGCACTTTGGCGTTTCTGTCTACGTATCCCTCTACCCAGGCAGCACGCCGGCATTGAACCGATTTCGGCCCAACGTCGGCCAATATTGGCCAATTCGGCAAATGACGGTCGTGCTACTTTCACCCACATCGGTCCGATGTCGGCTAGCCGGCGTTGGGCCGATGAGGGCTTGCCGATGTTCGGCCGATGAGGGCTTGCTAGCGTCGGTCCGAGACAGGCCTGCCGTTATTCAGCAGATGATGGCAAGTCGTCATTGGGCCTATGTAAGCTGGCCGATGCTGGCGTGGTGTCGGCCTTGCCGACGTCGGGAAGCCGCCGGTGCGACGGTAAGCACTCGTTATTATGGTAATTTACCGTGCGGTGAGTAAGGTAATACACTGTGCCGTTGTAGTCTGCTCGTAGCCAGTTTATATGGGGACACCGGCGGTAGTTGCTCGATGCGTACAGTAGCTTGATTAGAAAGACTGATACGCGTGTTTTCAAGTGAAACGGCTGCGTGCCGACCACGGTAGTTCTGTATTCCTTTTCCTTGTTCACCGAACTGGGAGCGCAGAAAAAACACGAAGGACGAAGCGAAGAACCACACAGCACAAGCGCTGTGTGGTTCTTCGTGATTGCTGTACTGTAAGTCAGCGGTGCTAAAAAAACTATTCGCGGCACAACGGCATTCATCAACTACCGTTGGCGCCGTATTCGGTAAATACTTCGTAATCAGAACGACCAATTTGGTGTCTTAGCATACCATTGAGACCCAGAATTCTGTAGAACCGTGCAAGGCCGTGAAGAAAAGTCAATAGTGTCTCCAACACAACTAAAAAGATGAAAGCCCTGCTGCATCAATTACGCATGCGTCTAGGTAATGAAGGAGCAACACATTTGTAAAGTGATAAACAGAAATTTATTCACACATATGAACACACGCCATCAGCAGTTCCAGAATAATGATGCCATAAAGGAACACCTAAACATCTATAGATACCGTAGCCAACATCTAAAACGATCCCACAGCCACCGTATTCCTCATGAAAAACACGAAAATATGATCTAGAATGGGGTCAGGCGAAGAGTTACAAGCTGTTCAATGTTATTCACGGCACTTTCACAATAAATATTTAAAAACGTAGAATGGGGAAAAAAATATGATTAAGAATTAACGAAGAATATCGTAGCTACTTGTGTTTTCGTGGACGATATCGCGCTTTTCGGCAATGACGGTGACGAATCACGAAACAAAAAAAAATATTGGTGATGTAAACGAAAGAAGGCGGATTAAAGATGTACCCGAAGAAAACAAAGATCCACCCCATGTTTATCAAATTCACCGAAAAGTAAGGTTGGGTTGGTTCGCAAACGTTAGTCCATCGTAACACATGATTGAAAATTAAATTACCCCTTTCCTTTAAGCGGAAATCACAATTTTTTCACTCATAACTAATGGGACAGAAATATGAATAAACTACACCACGAGACCTGAAAAACGTTGCGAATGGTGCCGCAAGGTTCCATATACTGTACATCTAAACAAGGTAGACACGCACGCATGCATTGATTATCTCAAGGTAGGAATGTAACGGAAAAGAACCGCGCAAGAATACCTTTCACGTGTGGCCCTAGGATCGGTAACAACACGAGCGAATAGAAGGCATGGTCAATACCGAGCACACGATAAACAGAACAAAAAACTGATTGGACAGATGTAATAGCAGTCAAGACGTGTCCTTATATGAAGCGAGAAAGTCCAATATGGAAGCACGTAGCCACTGGCTGCGGTGATCTCTGCCGAAAACAGTGCTGGAATCTTGCCGCGTATCCGTCTCGCACACGTTTTTGACTTTGCCTCCGCACATGTACACACACCGACACTTCTTGAAGAATTCTGCTGGCCGGAGCGAAAAAACCTGCTCTCGCTACAGCTTATCCTTCCATCGAGCTGGCTACCCTTCCCTTCCTGGTCAAGCAAGTTTCCCGACAATGACGCTGAACGACAGGATTAAAGGCGAAAGGACGGGGGGGAGGAGGGGTAGAGGTTGAACAAGACGAAAAAACTCGGCTCAATGTTGCCTGGGAAAGCCATCGGCTAAGCCGATATCGGCGGAAGTACGGTGGGACGCCGGCAAACTCGGCCCAATGTTGCCGGTGAAAGCCCAACATCGGCTGAAGGACGGCAAAATCGGCCCAATATTGCCGGCGAAAGTCAACGGCTCCGCCCAAATTGGCTCCATGCCGGCAACGACGGACCATGGTTGGGCCGCCCACAGCCTCCTTAAAACCAATATCGGCCCGGCGTTGTGTGCTGCCTGGGTATATACCGATCTATCTATGTATCTACCAGGCCTACGTCCGGGTGCTCTCGTGATCGCCTCATTAACATGAGGTCGACCAAAGTTAGTATGGGAGGGTAAAAGGATTTGACGAATATGTCTGACCGGTCATGACTTGAATAGCGTGAAAATCTTGTCGCGTACGTAGTCAAACTCATTTCTCCAGACAGGGGTGTCTGATACCCGTATACCACGGGTCACTGTACGCGGGTATGCGCCACAGGTGCTTGACAATTTATATCTACGCAGGAACGGCGGGGACATATATCGGTAATTTAAATGCGAGAGCGTTAAGAAAAACTCACAATGGCAGCGTTGACTGAACGAATGCAAATAATAGAAATCAGAGTCCCAGCAGGAACCGAACCCAACCAATCTGCGTGGCAATCAAGTATTCTACCACAGAGCCACGTCAGGTCTCGAAACTGCTTTGGAAAATGACCCTATGCAGCCGTGCTGTTGGTGAAACGTCCACTGTGTTTGCAGTACTGGCAATCTAATTTTCAAAACATTACATATGTACTCCTATGATGAAGCAGTCATGTCGGGTTAACGTCCAATCGTATACTTAAGCGCCATCCACTGTAGTTGGTTCACGTAACACTATCCGGGGCTACCATTATCGCAAGCACAAGCGCTACATATCAGTTGACCGCTTCTGGTGTTGACAATGCCTTTGTTACCTTTCGCATCGTTACGCAGCGGTAAACTGGTTATATGAATGATATGCGACTGTTCAACATATGTCTGCGCGTACAACATTTGTACACATATTTAGCGTCATTTCATAACGATTCGCTAGAGAGTAGATGCGAGTCGAAAAACGCGTTTTTTTTTTCAAAATTACATATTTTTCGTTTTTATTTGCTGTCGCAAGTTTAGTTTCTCTTATTTCACAACGAAAGAACTGAAAATTTTTAATAAACTCGAAGTACGTTAAACTCGCTTTTAAAGAGCACAAGGTGGCTACTAAAAAAACTAAATAGTGCTCATTGTCTAGAGTCCTCTGGAAATTGTCACCTGGCTGCTTGCTATTTTATTTCGCATGAGGAGTACACTAAAGCCACATGCTCAAAATAACCATCATTTCCAAGCTCTCATGAGGCAATTAATCATCTTAAATGACAAATCTTTTCCGCATAGATGAGCGTTCACTTATATCTTTAAAATGCGTTGTTCTCAAGATCCACTTTTGGGCAACTTCTTGAGTTTGGACATCATGTTTTTGTTACTTCTGATAGCCCGATCGCGATGAAATTTTGCTCACATATTCCTTTCCATATGAAGGGTGCTATTATCTCCTTTAAAACTTGATATCGCCTGTATAATTATTACGAACTTAAAGTAAGCAATTAGTATGAGCTAATTGATTCTAAGAATTCTTGCATTGCAATTTTTCTTGACCATCCAAATGTTTTATGCGCACTTTCTTGATAGTTATTTGGATTCTACAGTTAATGCGGAGCAATATGCGATATTAATGGCTCAGAACTATGAATCTTTAGAGGCATAAAAAGTTTGTCCAAAACGAACTATACTTTACACATTGTCGTGGCACAAACAAAAACTAGACAACTTACTATAAAACTAATTACATATTTAACATCAGCATAATAGCCTATATCTACAGCAATAATGTCATTTCCCTAGGCTACAGTTTAACGCAAGCTTTTTCCGAATCGCATCTCCCCTCAATAAAAAAAGAAAAGTCACAGTTTCGCCACAAGGCGAAGCAATGAATGCGATAGCAACAAGTTGTAATGTCAAGCGACGAATGGCAAACATCGAAACGTGCAGCGCGCTGCTCACGCACACATGACGCACGAAAACAATACGCACAGGACGAGAGAGAACTAACAACGTTCACAGCTCGACACTTAACGCCCTGCTCAAACAAAAAAATGCCCCCCACCTCCCCGAAGGGAATCGTGAGGAAATGCCAATGCATTTCGCGCGCGCTTCACTCCATTTATATATACGTGCGAGCGAGCGGACGGGAGTGTGGGGCGCAGGGAGGAGAGAGAGCGAACGGCGAGAGAAGGCAGCGAAGCACTGCACCTACCCTCTCCTACACTCTCCACACACGCGGGAGCTCCGCCGAGCTTCCGCGATGCAGCGCCCTCACACATCAGAGCGCGCTCCTCCTCTCCACTCACTCTCCGCTACTCCGACCGCACCACCTGCTCCGGTTGCTAGGGGCGAGGATAAGCGCGCGCGCCCGCAGCTGTTGCTATGGGAGGGAGTGAGAGCGGAGATAAAAAATTACACCATCTTCCGCTAAAGGGAACCATGTGTAGATGTGAAGGAGCGGGCGCTAACGCTTACACCGGCGGCGGCGTTGACGCTGGCGCTCATCGCAGCGTTGCGCAGGAGAGCTGGGGATGCGTAAAAACACGCAGTGATGGAGCGGTGTTTCCTACTGGAACATGCCAATCGCTGCTAATGTGCAATGAGATACAGAAGACTCCGACTGGACACAAAGACTCGCACTCGGCTTTTAGTTAACGCGCACGCTGCGAATTTTTATTGTTCAACAACGCACAGGAGAAATCTTCCACCGGCACCACCTTAGGTCAAGATCCATTGCTATATATACGGGGTGGCCAGTGAACGGTTGTGCAGTGCGAGCAGTCGGTTTTTTCAACCAAGAAACTCGCTAGCCGATGCTGCCTGCGTCGGCGTCGTGAGGCGAGAGAGGGGGGAGCGCGGAGAGGAGAGAGGGGGTGACGCATGCGCAGTGGGGTGTGAACGCCGTGGGCAGGGATGCGTAGAGGAGAGAGGAGGGAGCGTAGGAGAGGAGAGAGAGGGGGGGACGCGCATGCGCAGTGGGAGTGTAGACGCCGCGGGCAGGGATGCCTGGAGGAGAGAGGAGGGAGTGTAAGAGGGGAGAGGGGAGGCGCATGCGCAGTGAGGGTGTGGTTGCCGCGGGGAGGGATGCCTAGAGGAGAGAGAGGGAGGAGGTTTTTTATTTTTATTTTTTAAAGGGTTTGCGCATGCGCAGTAAGGGTGGTCACGCCGCACACCACCACCACCGGATTAAGCTTCACCATAAGATACTTCACATCTAACACCTGCCGGCGCTTACCTCCTCAAGCCTATCCTCCTCCTCCTCCTCCGCGGACAACGCTGGACAACGCTGGACAACGCCGGACAACGCCGGATGCCTGACATAGCCCGACTATGAAACGTTCGCATTTAAAACGACGCGCGAAACGTATTCACAGGTACAGACAAGCGCAAAGTAACAAGTGTCACAGTTGTTACTTCGCTGTATTTGGAAAGCGTGTTCTTTTCGCAAACGGGGGGGGACTGCCGCGAGCGAAGTGGCCTTCGTGCGCTCGGTGACTACAACGCAATCGTTCCGGCGAAAGCCCAATTCTCACCCTCCCCCCCCCACCTCCCCACCAACCGAGAGATAAGCGCGCGCGCAAGGGCGTGTACGCCCCACGGAGCAAAGTGCGCGAGTCAGCGTGAGGGAGAGGATGGCATGAGCGCGGGCGTCGCGACGAGTGGGGCGTGCACCGAGCTAAGTTCCGCCGAGCGCGGCCTTTGCGCCATCTCGCTGGTAATGCTGAAAACACGCTGAAAACTCGCTGTATATAAGTAGCTCGTCGTTTGAACGATGAACTGCGTGCGCTTTCGTGGCTCAGTGGTTAGCACCGCGCGCCGCAGGGGGAGAGGTCCCTCGTTGGATGCCGCGCGTCGGAAGCATTTTTCTGAATTATTTTTCTTTCTGCCTCATTACAGAGTTCTCAACGCACGACCGAAGATGAATGGAGCTCTGCGCTACGGAGCTCAGAGCTTTTACATCAACTCAGGGCCGTCCAGAGGGCTCACGACGCGGCGATGAGGCTCGGCCTACCCGTCCCGACGTGGGAGCGGCCCGCTGCTCTACCGCCTTGAGCGGTAGTGTTCCTCAGGACCTCAATAAAGTTCTGTGTCTGTCTGTGGCTTTCATAAATATATAAATACATATACATATACGGGACATGACGGCGACGGCGATGCCAACGCCGACGGTGAAAGCCAGTCGAGGATGTTCATATAATTGCTATTGCAATAAAATTTACAAGCCCAGTCTTCTTACCTCCGCATGCTTCGCTTAACATCGATTCCCATGGTACTTGGGAACTTGGGAAGCAAGTCCAAATTGATAACTTCACCGCACGCGCACAATATATGCAGTAGTGAAAAAGTGTGCGCGCAGCCGACGAATGCAGTTCAAGGGCTGAGCAAACGCACCGGTCGTCTTTCGCCGTGCTATTAGCCGCGAGGGCCTCCACTGGAGAGGCCGGCGCTGAGATCGTTTTGACGTCACAGATAGGATGCGTTCTGCTCGCTTTGCTATGCAGTTGTAGTGAAATGCGACGTTCGGATGAAAGTGCGGTGTGCAGCATTCAGTTCTCAGCCTGTGAAGCTTAACTTGGCCAGCTGGAGATATTATCGCCCTATACGGAGTGCTAGGTTGCGTGAAGAAGCTGCTAATAATCATAATATATTTTCCTGGGCTTAATGTCCCAAAATCCCGATATCATTGAGGGACGCCGTAAAGGAGGGCTCAGGAAATTTTGAACATGCGATGTTCTTTAACGTGCACTGACATCGCCGTGGCGATCGCATTTCTCCTCCATCGAACTGCGATCGCCACGCTCGGGATCAAACCCGCGACCTTCGGGTCAGCAGCCGAGTACCGTAACCGCCACACCACCGCGTCGGACGGCAAGCAGCTTCAGCTTGTTGGTGTACGGTTCGATGCCTCAGTGCCAGACGTATGTGACAGATCCCACTGTAAGTCTTCATCATTACCCCAAATGCAAAGAAATACGCGACACTTGGCTGGTAAAGCCGAAAATGGAAAAAGAGGCGGGTCCGCAGTCTTTTCGGCCTGTTAGTGTGACGTAGCACATGATCTTATTACGAGCGGGCAGCTGACCAATAAACCATCGCATGATACCTGAAGTCATCCAGTCTGCCAGAACGAGACCCTCGCTATGACTGAAGGAAAGTGGAAACTTAAGGGTAGTATGAGGTAGTATGCCAGAGATTATTGGTCAGCAGCCCGCTCGTAATTAGATGACGTGCTACGTGGCGTCAACAGGCAGAAAACGTGTTCCACACTAGCCGTCATGGCTGCAAGCGGCGCTAATTAACACTCCCAGGTTGAATGCATATATATACCCCATACACTGGACGCAGGGATGGCCGCCGCGGTAGCTCAGTTAGTAGAGTATGAGACCCGCGTTATTCGAAGGTCGTAGGAGCGGTCCCTCCCAGCGACAAGTTATCTTTTGGTCCACTTTTCTTTCTTCCCAGTTACGTTACAATTACTAAGAATAACATCCCCTATACATTCCTTGGCATGATTGTCTGTTAGCCCTCGTTAATACTGCGTTTAAAAAAGAAAAACGAGCCCTTAAGTTTCCACTTCTTTCCATGGTGTAACATTACATTTCCTTGCATTCGCATTTATTGTTGCGCTCTTGTGGCGAAGCTCTCACTGTTATCACATTGCGTCACTAGCACCATAATTCTACAAAGAGAACACGATTTTGGAATAACCTGCTCACTTACCCACTCCAGAAATCTGTCTTCTCAGCTGTGCTGGTTGCAAATAACAGCGTCTCCGCTAAAACGGAGCTCCTCTGTAGATTTAGTGTAATCTTGTCGGTGAGCCGTATTATTAAGTTTTTTGTAGTGGTTCGCTCTTGAAGAACGGTTGGGTAGACAAACATTTCCTTGCCTGAATGCGCAAAATGAAGGAAGCAGGACCTTGTAAACTGAACAGCGGTACTTATATGAGTAGAACAACCATTGGATAAATTGCAGAAGGGTTGTAAGGCGGGCTAGTTGGTATAGTGGTGTTTGTGTCCTCTTTCTGTGTCCCGTCAGTTTGCGCTGCCAATATTTCAATATGAACCATTGGATATGCTTAATATTTGAGCAGTTTTTTCATCTGGTGATAACACCTTTCGCTTGAGACACACTGTTGTAGAATATGTAAACCTACATAAACGCACTTGCTGCTTTGCGTATCACTCACATTGATTTGAGACCATCGTGCAATTAATCGCAGCCTTGAACGCAGCGGCAGAGTGCGTTATCCACTAGACTACTATGACAACTACATGCATATGTCCTCTAGATGACATATTTAAGGCGACAGTCACGGCATGTAACCTTCCGTTGGTATAGGCACCGGAAACCGCACATAGGTTAGAAGAAATCAAACAAAGGAAGCTAACACTCGCGTTATGTGAGGTACGCTTTAGCTTCGTTCACTTCGCCTTCGCCACGCGCCCCTTGCTTGAAAAACAAAATGGCGGTGCTAGCGTGAATATCACTATCCCGTAACCCACGCGGCTCACTGCGGGTTTAATTCGTCCACTTCATCTTTGCGCCGTGAGCGCCAACAAAGAAAAGAACCGATGCTCGCGTGACTCACTTCGTATTTCCAAAAGCGTCACACCAAGGTGACCAAGAAGAGGATAAAGAAAACGAAACCACGCCAATGGGTTTCGCCTATTGGACACCTTAGGCAACGACGTGATGGGCTCGTACGAAACGGTAGCTGCTCTATTGTCATCCTATAGTAGGAAGTGGCGAATATTTTGGCCCTGAAATATTTTATGTTTTACGAGGACTGAAATATACACAATCCTCTGTATACAATATCATCAGCTCTTTATTTCACTGCGTGTAGCAGATTTTTTTTCATTGAGAGAGAGAGAGAGAGCTCTTTATTGAAAAGCAGAGAATTTAGCCGGTGTGTGTAAATCGCTGGCTTGCTACTCTGCGTAGGGAAGGGGATTGGGGATGGAAAGGACACAGAGATAGAGAGAGATAGAAAAAAAATATTAAAAAGTTAAAATAGAATAAAAAAAGAGGTCAAAACACAAACTGAGTTTCATGCCTCTTGGGCGGGGACGTGTGCTGAGAGTGACTTATTACGGGCTTTCAAGGTGTCATTAAAGTTTGTCGATCTGACCGATGCTCTCTAAATATCCGAATAATAGTTTCATCGCTTGCCTCTGTTGCGTGGCTCAGGGTACAAGGCCCAAGACGCAGTCAATTGATAAAGTTCTTCGGGTCAGCTTATGCATGCAATATTCATAGAGAGCACGCTCATCGGCATACGCTCCACACTCAAACAAAATATGTTCGACGGTTTCTATGGAGCCACAGTTATCGCAGTATGGACTTTCGGTTTGACCGAAGCGGTACCGTAAGCTGTTTCCGTAAGCACTGCTCAGTCGAAGACGATGGTACAACGTTTCCAGATGCTGTATAAGCGCCATTTCACAGGGCTTTACTGTTTACTACAGATTGTATTTTTCTGTCTGTCATGCATAGTGTTCTCAATACGCTTAATAGATTGTTCCTGCTATCTTGAGCTTATGCGCACATTGTAATCGAACTTAGCAGCTTGCTGGGAAAAAACCGCTTAGGATGTATGTCCACACATTTAGTGAGGTGCAGTTCTCTATACATAGTATGGATCGAATAAATTACGAAAAGACGTCCTAGAACTCAAGGCACAACAGTTAGAGTGAGATTCATTCTAATAATGAACCATTTTCTACCAATGTTACAGCAACCACCAGTGACGCTGTCCTCAAAAATTATGTTGTGCTAACAACATCAGACCCCTTGTTTGTGAAAGTGCAAACAGGTGTTAAAATGAGAAAACACATCGAGAACAACAAAACGAATCCAATTGGTGTAATTCATGTTGTTGTAAACATCTTCACGTTATCTAACGCAAAATAATAAAGCGCAGAAAAATCAATCTTCTCAAGAGACCAGCATAAACAACAATGAACTTGCATATTCTGCATAAGAGGTATTTTACATAATATGAGGCTTCCGTTTTGGAAACGTGAGGCTGTGAAAACGTAATGACATAATTTTATACCCACCAGCATTAGCACATGTCGTTGAGAGTATAAACACAATAGCAGCCAGCATTTTGCTTTTGTGCTCGCTATCCATGCAGGAGTACACAGAAAAGCCACGATAATATCGCATGTTCTAAAACTTCTATTTATACGCAATGTTCTACAAGAGCAAAACATCACCTTCAGTCCTCGGAAGGTGATGTAACAAAGGTCGCCAGGAGAGTCGGATGACACATTGCGTTTCCAATGTAACTCTTGGGTTTCTGGGAAAGAAGTGTCAGATTTTTCATTTGAGCGCTAACGCCGAACGAGTGTGTGAACTCTCCATGACGAACGCTGTTCAAATGCACCTTACCGATTGTTTAGAGAAAAAGTGTAAAGGAAGACGAATTGGGTTGCTGCGCAAATGGGTCAGTTGAGTCTGAAATATACAGGAACGGCCACTGCGCAGTTGTTTAAACTACGCTTTCTACCCTCTTTTCCCGGCGCCCACATAGCAAACAATTTTTAGCTTGGGCTCGTTCGTTTCGGTTTCTATCTTGGGCATTGAAAAAACTCACCGCTTCAGTTTGTATGGTGCTAGCCCTCATGTGCTTATAGCAGCTGGAAAGTTTCACAGAGGCCGTGTGATTTAAATGAACCTAATAATTTGCTGCCAGGTTAGTAAATGGTACTATCCATTGATAACAATTTATTTGTACAACAAAGCTCCGCGTGGCTGAAGCTACATTTGGCAAAGCTTGGTAATGCTGATTTTCTGTAGGCGTACGAATGGTGTGCCTTGATTTGAAGGCGACGATTCCTAGCGCCCTAAAAAAACATACTGCAATCTGCCTGACAACAACAGCGCGATGAATGAGCAACAAGAAATGCAGCAAGTAGAAATTAGCACTACGTTCAACTAAATTCCATTGCGAAAAGTGAAATATTTCTACAGCCGGAGCTACACTGACAGGTAACGTAAATATCAACCCGTGTAACATAACGTAACGTAACTAAACATGCAGTAGTCAAACAAATCAAAGCAAAACACTGGAGCACAGCAAGAAAAACCGCCAGGCCTGAGCGCAACGCGCAGCGCAGTAACAGCGAAAGCTGGAAGAGCGGCCTTCCTAGAGCCTTTTTGAAACCCTCTTGGTACCACTTCTGCAAGCACACTTGCATGGTGCTCAATCATAATTTTTTGCGGTAGTCTGCAGCGGCCTGTAATCATTACTTAACTGCAACTGAAAGCTATAAACGACTTAACTTTCCAGCTTTTAGTCACTTTGGCTACTAAGTGCGCAGAAGCCCCCCCCCCCCCCGCCAGGTCATTGCATTGTAATGTAGTTGCGCTGAACGAAACGCACAAATGAGTGACGGAACAACAGGATAGGACAGGTGGTGCGTAAACTTTCAACTGTTTATTTTCCCAAAAGCATGTCAAAGATATACACGAAAACATTGAAGATAACAAGTACTATGTTACAACGCGTTGTTCCTGGAAGCGAGGCATTTTGGGCTGTCTTGTTCCACATCTGTAGTCTTAACTAATCTGGTGGTTGTCAATGCCGTACCAACTAGCCCAAATAAAAGCTTTGCTAAACGTCATTGCATGCCAACTGTACTTGGTAGTCCTTGCTCCACGTGCGATCGTGTTGAAAAATATCGTGCTATTATATCTACATTTGGCAAGTAGTGACTATAAGGTTGCTTTTCGAAGAAACACATGTTTTGATACCGTGAGTTCACCTCAGTTTTCCAGCATGAAAGTGAAGCGGCGCAGCGCTAAAGTATTGACGCAGGGTTCTTGCTGAAAGCGGTTATTGTGCAACATTTCTTTCTTTATTCAGAAGGCACCTGTATTTCTTCACGATGACAGATCATTAGGTCTCGTTTCAACTGACATTACTTTTTGGCTTCGACAAAAGAGAGTGAACTAGAGAGTCTTTCTCATTTATTTCAAGAAACAGGGCTTTTTTTTTTTCTCGTGAAAGGTGGTTAAAATATTGGCTTTATATGCACATAATAATGGCTGTTGATTATAACACACCAAAAGTACGGTAAGATAATCGGAGACGCTGTAATGAGAGGCTCTAGAAATTTGGAACACCTGAGTTGCTTTAATGTTCACCGAAATCTAAGTGCACGAGTACTACTTGTATTTTGCCCCATCTAACTGGGGCCGCCGTGAATGGGAGTTGAATCCGCGCCCATGAGCTGAGCAGCGCGACACCCTATAGTGTGCTAAGCTATCAAGGCAGGTACTTCTTTATTCTTACATATAGTAAGCGCTCATAATACTGCGGGAACAAATAAAGAAAAAAAGGTTGGCAGGAAATTGCGAGAACATGCGGTAATATGGAGTCTTGACTTATATTCTACCTTCGCTTTCAAAGTGTAGAGGTCAGACAAAAGAATGATCCACGGATATTTCTTTTGAATAGTCTGTTGATAAGGGATAAAGAAGGTTCGGCAACAGTAAGTTCTCTTTCCAACAAAAGGACTGTTTTTGGACTCAAAGAAAAGGTTGCGCTGACATTCTCTTTACCACACAGCATGTCCACGGCCGTTCTAGCGGGCGGCTCCTGACTGTCCATAATACAACGAAACATTTGGTCGCCGCGTGATGAGCTAATGTCACTGTATGCCAAGACTCGCACATTGGTGACGCATAAAAATATGACTTTGGTGAAGCACCTTTCCTTTCGACGCGTTGTTGAAGTTTTCTACTTATCTTATTATTGTGAGGATTCTATTGATCTTCAACAATTGGGTATCCAGGCGTATGTTGACAAAATATCTTTTATTTATTTTGTGAAACAGGGAGCATGACTGCAACATTTCAAAGCCGTTAGTCTCTCTCACTGAGATTCAGTTTTGTCTTTTTTTACAAACCTCTTATTACTTTTCCACTTTGGCGCATGAGGTGACCCATGACTATAGTCTTACTGAGCATGTATGTTCCATCGAATAGTTTTATTACGTATAGTTGTATATGGCTACATTCTCGTGGATGGCTTTCGCGGAAAAAAAGACGACTAGGAGAGCGATTTGCAACAAACTGATTAACTCAATTTATCAACCATTTTCGCGTCGAAACGATAGACTTTCAATTGAAGTAAACATAAAGGCATATATCACGGCAGAACACCTTTGAGCTGACTATGTCGTATCATTAAGGAGATTATGAGAGGCTGCTGAGTGCTTAACTGCGAGTAATTTTACGGAAAAGAAAACACCCCTCCCCTTGCTTGTTTCTTCCTTGCCTTTGTCTTGGCAGTGTTTTCTTGGGGATTCACCTTGTCAGCAAGTTTTGGAATAAGGCACCTGTGTCGTCGGTTTCACGGATTTGTTGGATTTGCTTAGGGAAACGAAAGATGTTTCAGAAGAGGATAAACCTGAACGTATGACGATAGCGCTCGGAAATTAGCTGGAACGGCGCTAAGAAGTTTCGGGGGTGGCCTTAGCAGGCATTGTTTTTTTTTTTAGAATAGGGGCTGGAAGGCCACCCAGAACACTGGTTAGCGCATGACGCATGCGCATACGTGGCAAAGCAAGGCAGTTAGGTATTAAAAAGCCTCAGCTTACACATCTTAGCAGTGTCTTAGAAGGTCAAGCATAACATTACATTTTCTTTTATATTGATAAATTGTGACTTGGTTACTCTGTCGTCGTCAATTTTTCTACGGCCTGCTCATCATTATGTGAGTATACGAAGTTCGATGTTTTATTATAAAATATTCTAGCGAAGAACCAGCTTTTAAATATCACTGGCACCCCTGAAAAAAGGGCAAAAGAAAGTATTTTGAAGTAAACCCCTTTTCATCAAGACGGCGGTGCTTGAAACTGCGTTGCAAACTGACCTTATGCAGGCTTCATGTCGTGTAAGGAATCGCGTTGTCATTCGTGATGAAGCGTTTTAGAACACTAAAGTCAACAACAGGCGTCACACAATCCGAATTGCGTAATGAGTGGGCCGTTGAATGCTCCAAAACCATTAAAAAAGCCTCAGCCATAACTCTTCGTCGTCGTCAGCCACAATATCATCAAAGTGCACGTAATGCCTTACAAGTTTGTAGCGGGTATCTCGCTTCTCCGAAGAATGACAAATAATGGCATAGTGGACGCTTCTCTGCTACACAAAGATTATGATGATTTATCGCGTAGTGGGAACTTAGCAAGTGTGCTTGTAGCAGATCACCAAGAGTGTTTAAAAATTACTGCAGATCCACGAAGTGAATGCTGATGATGGAGCGAAGCTCCTTGGAAGCCAGTCTACGTCATTTAATTTTAAGGCGAAAGCCTTTAATGTCTCATGCTCACGTCCATCCAGTGTCCGTCCGTCCGGTGTCCGTCCGCCCACACCCCCACTGCGCATGCGCCAACCCATTAAAAAAAATAAAAATAGAAAACCTCCTCTCCGCCTTTCTCTCCTCTAGGCATCCCTCCCCGCGGAGGCCACACCCTCACTGCGCATGCGCGTCCCCTCCCTATCTCCCCTCCTACGCTCCCCCCTCTCTCTCCTCCTACGCTCCCCCCTCTCTCCTCTAGGCATCCCTTCCCGCGGTGTCCACACCCCCCACTGCGCATTCGCGTCTTCCCCTCTCCTACGCTGCCCCCCTCTCTCGCCTCGCGACGCCGACGCAGGCAGCGTCTGCTAGTGAGTTTCTTGGTTGAAAAAATTGGCCGCGTATCTGCGTGCTTCGCTGCAAATGTCGTCGAAAGACGATAGTCTTGTGCCGGCCGTACTACTATGTTTTGCCTTGCCTCAGACAGCGCCTACTCTACGTCGAATTGGCCGCATCTGGCTGGCATTGATAAAACACTGGGGTCTTTAGAATTGGGTACCTATGTATTTTCTAATAAAAGAACACATGACCTGACACTAACATATTAATGTTACGCCTCAGGTATGCGTATTATTGGCTTTTTGATCCAATATGTTCACATTTATGAACGTAAACACCAGTTCAGGATGGCTGGGCGTTCAAAAAGTGGTTAAACTTTGGCCGAGTAGCTGAATCGGGTTACGGACAGACAGACAAACAGACCAAAATTTCTGCGTTCAAGTATCCCAAGAAAGACTATCGTCTTTAAAAACCGACTACTCGCGCTGCACAACCGTTCACTGGCCACCCCGTATATATGGCACTGGATCTTGACCTGCAAGGTAGTGCCGGTGGGAGATTTCACCTGTGCGTTGTCGAACGATAAAAAATACGCAGCGTGCGCGTTAACTAAAAGCGGACTGCGGGTCTCTGTGTCCAGTCCGAGTCTGCTGTCTCTCATTGCCCATTAGCAGCGATTGGGGCGTTCCAGTAGGAAACACCGGTCCATCACTGTGTGCTTGGCGCCCCCCCAAGTTTATCTCCTGTGCAACGCTGCGATGAGCGCCAGCGTCAACGCTGCCGCCAGTGTAAGCGTTAGCGCCCGCTGCTTCGCATGTACACATGGTTCCCTTTAGCGGGATATGGTGTAATCTTTAAGGCGAAAGCCTTTAATGTCTCATGCTCACGTCCGTCCGGTGTCCGTCCGACGTCCATCTGTCCGTACGTCTGTCTGTCTGTTCGTCCGTCCGTCCATCCATCCGTCTGTCCGTCCGTCCGTCCGTCCGTCCGTCCGTCCGTCCGTCGATCCGTCCATGTCCGTCCGTCCGTCCGTCCATCCGAGCTCTGGCACGGAGCCAGGTGGCCGCCGGGATGCGCAGACGGACGCCGGTCGCGTCGGACTCTATAGCGCTCGCGCTTTGCTTGCGTAGCGTCGCTGTGCCCAGAGTTTCCAATCATTCTGACCGACGCCGTCTCAATGGACCCAGGCGTTCACGGAATACACTTTCCAATTTACAAAGGGTCCGTCAATTTAAGAGCTGGAACGCTGATGGCGTTTGCACGATGCGCAAAGCGCGAGAAAATACTAACGCGTGCGAACGGAGGAAGATGAGTCTCACGTCTCACTGCGATTCGCGGTAAAAAATTAAAGAAAACACGCACCCATTCGGTTTGTGTGTTATCCCACTGAGAGTGTAAAAGAAAAAAGACATGGCATAATCAGTGGAATGGCCACACGCTTTCGCCGAACACAGTTTGGAATGTACAAAGTGTCCTTCAATTTTTACAAAGTGTACCGCCATTGATCGATGCCCTAGCGCTGCACGGTCTAGGCACGACCGGCTTGCGAGAAATGCAGCGCGCTGTACACGGGTTGTATGCGCGCTCTCGGTACGAGTGGCGCGGCGCCGGCGCCACAACTGTGCGCGGTGGGTATGCGCGCTGCGTGAGCGCATGACGTCATGCGCTTGCTCCGATAGGGGTTTAGGAGGTGCGCCGCCGCAGCGCAACACCTGTGCGTGGTCGGTATGCGTGCTGCGTGCGCTCTACGAACGGTTCTGCGCATGAGGTCACGACCTTGATCTCTGCCACCAACATCCGTTAGCATTCGATGTTGTTAATTGCTTTTAACAGAATGGCGCACAACTACCCATTCCGGGGGGGGGGGGGGGGGGGGTGAAAAACATTTATTTAACGGGAGATGTGGACTCACGCAGGAGCCCTACATACTGGTTGGAGTCTGTAGTCCGGGACCCCATTAGTCGAAGCCGCCAGTCTGGCCCTCTTGCCAGGGCCTTTTGGGCCTGAAGGTGTGAGCAACCCAACAGGGCCACCTCCGGTACTCTCTGGTAGGGTTCGGGTGGGGGGATGAGAGCTGAATTTTTCTTGCAGGCCCACACTGTTGGCAGGTGTCAACCACCTCACCAAAGTGTTGGCACCTGCTAGTGATCGTAAGACTGATGTGTTTAATTACTGCCGGGAACAAACACCATGTTATTGTATAAGCGAAGCAGCACGCGTTCGTTCGCTTTCCCTGGTCCCTTAACGGGAGCAGGGTACCGGCTATGGCCCTTATAAGAGGTTGTAATATCTTTGTAAGTTAACAGAATACCGCCTTGTGGTTCCAGGTCCTCAGAAGTCAGAGGGGGGCGCCCGGTAAGTGAGTGCTCGAGCTGCCGTATCAGCAGCTTCATCCCCATGAAGACCCTGGTGACCAGGAGTCAAGACTATACAGCGGGGTGTGGAATTTTCATCCCTGCTGCAGTTTCGCAGCATTTGTTTGGCCAGTAGGGTGAGCCAACCAGCCATGCACTTACGACACGCCCCACGCGAATCCGTAATAATATATTTAGACTTATAGTCCGAGGCAGCCAGAGTGATGGCTACCTCCTCAGCTTGTGTTGTACAAGGTGCACGAAAAGTGGGAGCTGTGCTCATTGATGTATGACTGCTACCGTATACCATGCCCCGCGGTTTGGCCCAGTGGCATCTGCCTAATACATTCAATGTTTGTTCACATAGTGACGTTCTGAAGTTTCTGGCCTAGCTTTCAGGCGTCCGCTGTGGCCTTCTCTATCCATTTTTGTTGCGTGAGGTCGAACACGGATTGCGCGTCACCATAGTTCTGGCACTCTGACATTTTCCTGTATATGAAAATCAAGTTGGATATGCTGTCGAGCCAGGAGTTGTTGGCCCGATTGTGTTTGTGCTAACCGTGTGCACTGACTCACTAGATGGGCTTCTTTCAGCTCCTGTAAAGTGTTGCCCAATCCAAGGGCGAGAAGCCGCCCGTTGGAAGTGAATATCGAGAGGTCAACAGCCCTTTTCATAATTTTGCGGAGCATAGCCTCTACCCTGAGATCATCGTGTTTCCGTAAGCGGAGGTAGAGTACCTAATACAGGATCCGTCTAGTTACGAAAGCGTGGGTGAGTCCGACGGCGTCTTTGCTTCTTAACCCCCCCTCTATTGTTTGAGATCCGGCGAATCATTGGGCCCACCTGATATCCAATCTTCCGGATCTTTGCAAGGGTTGTGTCGACTCTTCGCTGATGGTGTATGAAGAGTCCCAGAATTCTGATCCGCGTAGCCTCGTGCATGGGGCCTCTTCCTAGGGGTAAGTGGATGTTTGTGTTGTCCTTCAGGGAAACCTGAAGGTCAACAAATTGTGACTTACCCGGTGCATACGAGCGCCACAGTGATCCGCATAGCGATAAACTACTTGTACCGCGGCTTGCAGGCGCTCCTCCATGTGTCGTAAGTTACCTTCAGTGGCCAAGATGGTGACATCGTCGGCATACAGCGCATGACGTACGCCGTCAGTATCCTTTAACTGCGCCGGAAGGCTAAATTGAAAAATTGGGGGGACCCTTAAGCTTCGCCTTTAAGAGTTGAACGCGATAGCGATATCCCGTCCCTACTGCGTACTTCAATCACTTAGTGCATACTATGTAATGGGTAGTATGGTTTAAACCAGGAGAAATTATGCGCGGCAAATGTGGGAAATGTTTTCGAACTTACTATGCACCCACTACGTGGTGTTAAGGGAATACGCGCACTAAGGTGTGTGCCGTTTGTAATGGGTGGCTGGCTTTAAACTATGGAATCGTTATGATAGTCACATATTCTGACGCCCGATGGCAATTTACGCTTGTACCACGCAATATTCCTGGGATATTACATGTTATATGGCGACGCCTATATAAAGGACGCTTGCGTTTGCGAAGTATGGAAGTTATTTTCACTGCATTTCCAAGCAGAGGAAGTTATTTTCACAGTATATCCAAGCAGAGAACTACAGTTTCGGTCGGACTGGTATCCACAGTTCATAAAATGCACTGCTCAAATACCCTTTTAGAACAAAGTGTTGCGTGAAATTTGTTTTGTAATGCCTATTGTACATTTGTGGAGGCAGCCTTAAGTTTTTGGACGCTATGTGTATACGTGAACCTCATTTGTAATAAATACCATGTAAGAGAAAAAAAAAGAGGCATGGCTGTGTGGTAGAACACCTGCTTGCCACGCAGACGACCCGGGTTCGATCCTCACGCGGACCCGAAATTTTTATTATTTATTTTATTTGCATCTTTCTCGATTTTTCGGTCACGGACAAGACGATGATTTTTCGCTTACAACAAACGACGCCGACGCCGACGCCGGAATTTCTGCGAAACGAGCTCTTTAACGCTATCGCGTTAAAAGTAGGGCAGACAACACCGCGCCTTGTGGTGTTCCCCGTGGGCCCATAGGATAAGGTCCATGCTCGGTTTCTTGAATACGGATTAGTGCGGCACAGTCACTCAGAAATTTCTTCGCGTAATTGAAAGTGTTGTGGCCGCAGTGTGTTTCACTGAGGTGGGTCAGGATGACACTGTGTTTGACATTATCCAAACCACCCTTTAAGCCCAAAGACCTTGTCGTTCTGAGGGTGCTCGATAGACTTTAGGACAGCTCTGTGAAGTTGCAGCAGAATGTCCTGTGCTAAATTGTGTGGACGAAAGTCAAACATCGTGTCCGAGAAGTGTTACAATGTTCCAAATAGTCTGAGAGTCTATCTCGCACCATCGTTTCCAATAGTTTACTCCCGCACGATGTGAGCGAGATAGGTCTTAGGCTTTCCGCGTTGATTTCCTCGCCTGATTTGGGAATGAATGTGATTAGTGTTGTTTTCTAATCTACGGGGACTACTTTCTGCCCATTCCAAATTTCGTTAATGTATTCGAGCAGGGCTACATACGCCTGGTAAGGGAGGTTAGCCAGCAGCGTGACTGTGACTTTGTCCTTACCCGGCGCCGTGCCCCTACGTGTTTTCGGCAGGGCCGCCTTCAGGTCGTACATTTGGCACGGTTGGTCCAGCTCTGGATTACCCTTTCCTGAATAAAGGTATTCCGCGCCTATGGGGTCCTGTTTCTGGCACAAGTACGTGTCCCGTAATCGCTCGACCAATTTTGTTGTGGTGCCTTTGAAATTGTGCAGTGCGTTGTAAATACCTTTTTGTCGTCCTCTTGATTGCGAGGGGTCAATGAGATTACGGAAAGGTCGCCATGTGTCCTTACCAGACAACTGTGTAGCTGCCTCGTGGCACCGGTATACCCAGTTAGTGTCAGCCAGGTGCGAGGTATACTCCGCCGTCTTTTGGCCAATTCCGGGAGATTAGCTAAGGATTGGTCATTTGAACATTTTTATATCATTTTGCCGAACACTTTAATTATAAAGTGAAGACGGTACAGGAAAAAATTAAGTGCCCCTGCGTTATCGGGAAGATGGCGGCAAGGGAAGCTCAGTATGTGCATGCCTAACCCACTAACTTTATTAATTAATTAATTTATTTATTTCTATCTCCTTCGCGCAATGCTCCCTCCTAACTTTCCCTTCCTCCATGCTGGGAATTGGGCCTTCATCCACGTGTTTAGAAGCGCAGCGCGTCTGTGCCTACAGGCAACAACAACGGTCATCCGTGAAACAATGAAAGGCCCCAATGAAATGTGACAACGGGAAGTGACAACGATAAAACATGAAATTTCTACATCAGCAACAGCAGATCGCGGACAAGTCCACAATCGAGAGGGCATGGCTTACTGGAAAATGGAGCATAAAAATACGCATAAGCCCAGCGTACAGATACGCTTGTACCATCGACGGCCTATTTGTGTACACCAGCATTGCCATACACTTTTCAGCACCGAGTTTTTTTTTTTTAATTGACCCGCTACGGTGGTCTAGTGGTTATGCTGCTCGGCTGCTGACCCGCAGGTCGCGGAATCGAATACCGGCCGCTGCGGCCGCATTTTCGATGGAGACGGAAATGCTTGAGGCCCGTGTACTTAGATTCTGATGCAGGTTAATGCAACCCAGGTGGACGATATTTCCGGAGCCCTCCACTATACGGCGTCTCTCATAATAATATCGTGGTTTCGGACGTCGAACCCCAGCAATTATTATTAATATTAATTTTTCTTGACTATGTTACCGCCGCCACTTCTGAAATTTATAATTCATAGCCGCTTCGCTCAAATAAATGTGTATATGTAAAGAGAAAGTGCAATTATTCTAAGCTTATGTATTGAGAGTGCACAGATGTGTCAGTGGTCAGAAAGACCGCCGCTCAGGTAGGAGCAAAAAACTATTTCGCATATCTGCAAGAAGAAATCCCTTGGTGGCTACACTTTAATATTATGCTCCACAAAGGTTGGTACTCCGGCTTTCTTGCGCACAGCTCGAAATAAACAGATCCGTAACAAACACGAAACACAAAAGGAAATTGATCCGCTGGCGTAAGTGAGATGGCTTGCCACTTATCCCGAAGAAATACCCTTAAGACATGCCTTGAATCAAATTTCGTCACTTCCTTATCTCGAGCAGTTGCGGTCTGATGCAGTGGCGTAGCCAGGGGGTGGCACACCGGGCACGTGCCCCCCCCCCCCCCCCCCGAAATTTTTTTCGCCATGGCGTACAGAGGAAAAAATGACCATTTCAAGGAGGTGCCCTCCCCGAAATCAAGGAGGTGCCCCCCCCCCCCCCCCCCCCGAAAAAAAATTTCTGGCTACGCCCCTGGTCTGATGTAACAGAGAGGCTGCTTTTCTGTGCGCCGAGCGCGATCAGTTTCGATTTCGCTCATAAAATTCGATTGTGAATATCTCAAATTTCGTGCAACGTTATTCAATTCTAAAAGATGCGCGTGCCAGAAATTGGCATGCACTGCAACTTTATACTATAAACCGGCCTCAAGTCAATGATTCAAAAAATAATTAACAAATATTTTTTAATTAGTGTTGTTATTGTCGTTTTGGCGGAACATAGTACTTCTGCCTGGAAGTAGCGCACATCTGTGAAAATTGCTGGAGCATGACTGTCATTGAATTTCTATAAAAAATTTGTATTTTGGAAAAAAAAACACCTAGTATGGTGGCTTCAAGGTAACAGTCGTTTCCCTTATTCTAGAGGAAAGAATACTACAGAAAGAAACCCATTCCATTTGTGAATAAATACTAAAAACATGTAGGATGTTTATTACAAATATTTACAAAAGTGCAAAAGCGAGATGTGACGTCACGACAGCGGCTTGTAAACTTGGGAATCTCTTTCAAAGAAATCTGGAACAAAGAAAAAAAAAGAAAAATAATTAGCCCATGTGATCGAGAAGCATACTAAAAAGTATTCGGCGCTTTTTCTGTAAGCCGATCTGATGCCATATTAATTGCTATTAAAGTGGTTGCACACACTCAAGCGTTAACGAAGCATTCAGCATAGTAAGCAACCTGAGGAGCTTATTACGCATTCTCTGTACGTTAGATTTTCAGGGCTAATAGCTCATGCGTGGCAGCTCTTTTCTACTAAACGATATTGGTTGCTATTAGGTCATCAAATAATTATACTTTCTGCCCGTTGCTTACCTACGTATGCCTTTCTTAAAAACTAGCCTCATCTGCAATAAGCTAATATAAGTGGCTTTATTTCCACACGGATCAGCTCGAGCAGACTACCATTGACATAATGTAATCTTGACAACAAGTTATGTCGTGCGGGCATTGTCCATATGCTGCTTAATCCTTTTTCAGTATGTTAGGCTTTTGAATATTGCACACAGCATAGCATTACCTATATGTTGATTCTAATGGAGGTTATTATTAATTATCAGAATGGTTTGTTTGTTTTAATACTACTTAACAACACTTACTCTGAAACTTCTGGGTGAGTGTCTACAGATTGCGTGTCTGGTTCTGGTTCGACGATGGAGGGTGGGGGGCTCGGGAATGGCTCCAATGAACTGAAAAGGACAACAAAATATACAAAGCGTAAATATCCTGGCATTCAGTACATCCACTGAGCCAGTCTGTTCTCTTTTCTCGGAAGAAACACTTTAAGGGCGGCTGGCCGACTAATGGCACTTTCATTGTTAAGACCTGCGCCGTGAACATGTTAGGTATCGTGCAAAATTTGAAGAAACAATTATCGGCAAATTTGTTGTGGCTGGGTAGAGGCGAAATTACCTCTTGCGGCTTGCTACATATGCATGCATAGTTTTAAAACCAGCACATGTCTTGTAATACACTGATTGCCAAGTTCGAGAGTACTTCATGGTATATCGTAGATCAATTAGCCACACATAACATTCAGCGAAAGAACTCTTCATCACACACACGTATCTGAGATGAAATTACATCCTCTTTCTCGTTTCTATAATATGTAAAGCTGTTTGTTATACATGATCATTTGAGCTCGTTTAGGTAAGTAATGCTTGAAATCTCTCGAGCAAGATTCGTAAACTGCCTGTCCGAAATTATTAAAGTTGAATTCGGAATTATTAGCATAATTAGTGTTCCAATGTCTTCGTAATTGCGACTTCCACTGCAAGTATTGTGCTTTAAAGTTACCGTTGTAGGTGTAAGGAAGTGTAAAACGAAATAAGGGGCATGAGAGCTGTCATTGTAAGTTTTTAATATTACTTGCCAACCTTTCATTTTGTTTCGTTCTGAGCCTAAGGAATACCGAATTCCCGCGGCAATGACGCCATTGCCCTCGAATATACTAAGCTGTGGTCCATGAAACCTACTGTTTCATTCAATCTATAAAGGGCGTCAAAAAATGAAACTTTTTTTCTCCTTCCCTCCCACATTTAAGACCTACGCCGATGCCTGTCTTCAGGGCAAAGTATGTGTGTCGGTTGTTCTTCATACCTTGTTGGGATGCTGGGCTGCCTGAACTGCGTCGAAAACGGATGGGAAGAAAGCGTCTGAGCCGAGGAATTCCACTGCGTCCGCCTTGCGTAGGAAGTCGAAGACGGAGTCTGCATACAAAAAGAAAGAAAATAAGGAAACAAAAACACTTTTAAGACTGTTTTAGGGGGAAAAAGGATTTGCCACAATGGCGGTGGTAAAGAAATAAATGCCCTGAATGACATGTTTTATACATGGATAACTGCTTGTCGCAAGCGTCCATGGTATGCGCAGTGTTTGATTAAGTTGGGCATTAATCACTGTACATTAAATCTGGCACAGAAAGTAACGCTCATGAATTCAGGCAATAGTTGTTTAACCCAATGTAGCCTCAGTATCTCGGCACGTTCTACATGCAACGACCTCCCTGTTAAGCTATTTTCCGCGAAATTTGTTGCTCGACTGCTACCGATCACTTCAAGCCGCTATGATCTCGTGAATCTCTGTTTTGTTAAAGTATATGAAACATCGACCCGTAAACACAATTAGGCAATATTTATTACTAGAAGAGGGTGGAAACTACCACTGTCGTTCTGCAACAGTGTGCATTGTATGGTTAAGAATAAGTTACAAACACTGGTTGGAGCCCGAGTATTGAGTCAATTAAAGCAAACATACAGCCTCAAACAGTGAGTATTAACCTTCCTATCATCACACAAGGCGTCGTGTCCGCAGCGCCAGTATGGAAAATCCTTATCTTCGCGAAAGGCGAAGGTGATGCTCGAGAATATATGAAAATAACTATTTTCATATCGCGCTCCCTGACTGTATAAGTGCTACTTGTTTATTCCTAATATTTTGCAACAATGTGACATAATAGCTTCAGATGAGATGTGCTTTAGCCATATGTCAAAAGCCTTGGCACGACGTTACAGAACTCCAGTCGCTACCAACGTTAAAACAAACGTTCAGGGTCGCTAAAGGATGCAATAAGTAATCTTTAGCCTGTATATACTCTTAATATAGGGAACAACGTGACGTTTATGCAAGTATTCACTTTTCATATTGCGTCCAAGTATTGTATTCACAGCAAAACCGCTTCAGCTGCGCACTACTTACTCAACTGGAAACGTAAGATTTCCAAATTTCGTTTTAGTCCAATGACAACTCTTGCCACTGTTATGTAATGGTATAACAACCCTAAGTGAGCTCCGCAGTTTTTGTTAATGCCAAATTGAGTACGCCTCCGAGAATTTAAATAATCTATAAGTACGTTTGCTTCCCTTAAGAGTGTGTTACAAGAGTATT
Source organism: Rhipicephalus appendiculatus (assembly GCA_030522465.1). NCBI lineage: Eukaryota > Metazoa > Arthropoda > Arachnida > Ixodida > Ixodidae > Rhipicephalus > Rhipicephalus appendiculatus. The sequence continues at coordinate 199,835 of JALIZH010018591.1, forward strand.
ATTCAACACAAACCAAAGTGTGCTTACCGGAACATGCAGCAATGAAGAGCTTGACATCAACAGAGTCATAATCTCGTTTGAGCTGGAATGAGAATGAAAGGCAGCGTTAGTGTCATGTATCCCAGTATACGTATTTGCCATCTATGAATGTTTCTTAAAATTCATGCGTTGGCTCTATTGTCCTAAATTACACTAATCTCGTTTCAGGTGAACTAAGAATAAAAGGCAGGATAGGTGCCATGCGTCCATTATGGAAACTTTTTAACGCACACACAAGAAAGACGCAAGAAAAGAGAACAAACAGTGCTCGTTTCTCTTCTTAATTTACGTCTTTCTTTGTTTTGTGCACGCAGAATATTTTGCGCAATATATTCTGACCAACTCCCACAGTTTTCTATGCTTTTACATATCATGCGTTCCAGCTTTTCTATTTCTTTTCTGGGATTACTTTTCTGCAAATTCCTGCATTGCCTCTATTTTTCTAGAATAAATGAATCGCGTTAAAACTTAAATGAGAATAAAGGTCACGCCTCCCGGCTTATCGAGTTAGTTGCTGTGATTATTTTTGTGAAACTTGATGAATTGCCTCCAAATTTTTGCATATAAAAAAGAAGCGACGGTTTCTAGCTAAAAATCCAGCACTTCATTTTACTCACCGATTTGAGAAGAGCAACGCTCGATCCATCCATGAAGGAGACACGCGAGAAGTCGAGGATGATGTGGCTGGGCAGGGCGAGCATTTCGGCGACACAACTGTTGCTCGACTTCAGCGAGCACAGGTCCGCGGCCACGCTGCAGTTCAACGAGGCGTTCTTGGACTCAGCGCCCAGCATCGGTGAGTCCTGCAGAGAAGCGAGCACAGCATTAACCATCGTGACTAATCAGTGGAACGAAGAAGATGCGTTTGTACTGAATCAACACTACGTAATGCCGATTTCATTCCTCCGTGACCGCTTTCGATAGCACAACCATAGCGATGGCCCAGAAGAAAGTCAAGGGAAAGGCGAGTGGCATCGTGGCGAACACAAGACACCAGTTTTTTTTTTTCAATGCAGACTGGTCAAAGTGTGCAGGTTTTAAATACATCGCTCTGACGAAAAACTGGGGACGGAATCTGACTTCATCTTTTATATCCTCCCAAAATTCAGATGCCAGCACCTGAGAACTCGCAAGCATAGGTCGGCGAACTTACTCATGAGTCCACTCACTCAGACTCACTCAGACTCAGATCGAGCATTTGAGTCTGAGTCTGAGTGAGTCAGGGTGAGCAATATTTCGGTGAGTTTGAGTCTGAGTGAGTCCGGTTGAAGAAAATTTTCCTGAGTGTGAGTCCGAGTGAGTCCGGCTCAGGAAAACTATCGTGAGTCTGAGTCCCAGTGAGTCCAAAGCGCAAGATATATTTCTTGAGTGAGTCTGAGTGAGTTCCATTTTTTTTTTCGATCTATCGTCCTATCTACTCATCTTCAACATAAGTATCAGCCTAATCTGAATTCACGTTTATGCTCACGTCTACTCACACGTATTCCAAAGCAGTGTCGTTCATAAACAATTTCAATATTTATTGATCAGAGGCGCGAATTACGTAGGGGATGTGCCTTGACATCCCCCCCCGCCAACTCTTCCAGGGAAGTTCTTCATAAATATATCTTATGTGTTCATCTCTTTCAACAAAAATCACCTGACTGGTTTGCGAGCACTCATAACTTGTATTTGAGGGTACTATATCAAACGGCGCTAAGTAAAGCATCGATTACCTGAGATATTGGAGTTAAAGAGCATTGACACCATTGTTGAAAAAGGTAATTCTAGGCCAAGGGACTAGGAGTCGACTCACTCGGACTCACTCAGAATCAGATCGAGCCGTGAGTCTGTGTCTGAGTGAGTCAGGGTGAACTTGGTGAGTTTGAGTGCGAATGAGTCCGAGTGAGTCCGATTGAGTCCGCCTCACGAAACTTTTGGTGAGTCTGAGTCCAAGTGAGCCCTAGGCGCGAAATATACTTCGTGAGTGAGTCTGAGTGAGCTCCATAAGTTTACCCGACCTATGCTCGCAAGATACCATAACGTAGCACTACGTCAGTATCATAATATTAAAAACAATTACATGTTTGAAAAAGTTTTACGCCGGGCCAAAACGAAGTCATCATTTCCTTTTTAGCGCAGTGTGCTAATAGCACCAAGAAGCTTAGTGGGAAGCAGGGCCTGCTTTCCTAAATCCAATATGCATTAACATCTATACCTTCAATTTTACGCTGCACTGTTTGAACAGATAGAAATATGCATAATTTTCACTACCATGTTATGAGCGCGAGCCCCTCGCTTACTCGGGACAATATTATCAACATAGAAGTCGCTGCGCGGCCTACCTTGACTAGGTTGGCGAGGTTGCATACTGATCCCTTCTGGGCTCGCTTCCGGGCCTTCAGCACGTCTCTGTTGAGAGAATAAAATGCACAGTGTCACACCTTCCATGTTTCGTAGTATAAGAAATGCGTTCCACATTTAACCAAAATACACTTAAAGCCACAATATTAACTCAGAGCAATGAAGTGCACGGACTATGCATTAGCGTTGGTTAAGGCCGTTATTTCATTTCATTGCTTGGCAGCCGCAAATGAGTGTAACTCTCGAGCAAGTCACCAGCGTGCAGTACAATGGAAGCAGAAAATGTATGGTATGAGAATCACTGGGTTGTCGATATATTTTTCGTTCAATTTTGTTACCCCAGGCAGCGTCCTACGTATGCTCAGTCATTAGAATAAGTGTTCAGTCCCTCTATTTCCAGTTTTGCTGTAGTTTTTTGCACTTTGTGTCATATCTGACGTGGTAACAATGCCAGAAAACGATTCGTTCTTTTTTTTCCGGGCAAATTTCGTGATGTAGTATATTACTGGACCTAAGTATACAAATTACACCACTAAAGTTGTTTTGCTGGGCAAAGTGGTATACATCCTACAAAGAATATTTTCAGTGCCAGTTCACTTGTCCGGCTTGTTTCCTTGCCGTGTGCACATTTTTCAAATATATTTAAATATAAGACTTTTTTAAACCATCGATACTTTTTTGGACATAACAGAAAGTGCCCTTTCCAGTGGAAGCAACCCTTCTGTTACTTGTAAATACACTTTGAGATTTCTCTCACTGAAATTCTTCGATTTTCACAGAGATTGAGAACATTAAAAATGTCAGCCTGGAAGCAAGACATGCCTTAAGTATACCAAGCAATTACTTAGGGAAATTTCGCCAAATACGATTCAACGACGACTTCTCACTGGAATGAATAGAATCTTCAAACCACCTGGTGATTCTGAAGTGCAGCTGGAGATCACTGCAACTCAGAATGAACCCTCATCATTTATCTTACCTGACAGTGAAGCCGATCTTCTTGTTAAGCTGCTCCTTGAAGTATTCCGTGTTGGCGAAGTGAACAGGTCCACCGAAATGGAAGATTTTGATCTTGGGAATCTCGTCGACCTGCATATAACGCCAAAGATGTGGTCAGCGTTTGCACAAAATTTTCTATCAAGCTCGAAATTAATCTGAAAATGTTCGATTAACGTGGCCGCTTCGTAAATCGAATACCTTGTGTACTTCAATTTGGAAAAAGTAGCGTCGGGCAAGTATTTCATCGGATCATTCAACACTGTGCAAGGCTTATATTTCTCGCAGCCTTAGTCTATAACCTACGCATCGCGCAGGTTCTTTGAAATAAATTTGCAATAGCACAATTGTGCTGTTTAAGGATATATGTCACCTTGAAATTATCTGCTTTATTTCTCATGTGTAACCGCGTTCGTCCCTCCTAAAGCTACAATACTGCAAATAAAGTCTTACCATTTGGTATTTCTTGATGGGCACGAAGAACTCAGTATCAGCCACCGAACCAAGGAGGAACGTCTTTGGCCTATTAAAAAAAGAAAGTAATAGTTACCCCTTAGCCATAAATTCATTTTAAAGCCTGGCAAGCCAAGTTACGGAGTTAGGTGCAAAAAGTTGTCACTCTATAATATCTGTATCCATTGGTGGTTTTTCCTGTTACTTAAAGATGCAAATTATATGTATCTGATCAAGAATGCCTAATTCCGCATGCCTTTGGGCTAATTTATACTTTAATTGCGTAACCTTTGCATGAAGACTGTCTTTCTTGTGTGAATATTAGCAGTTATACAATATAAGAGCGTCAGGAGAAACAAGATCACTTCGTCTCTCATTATTAAGCAGTGCTGTCCGAAAAAATGCCACACCTTTGAGATTTATCTTTTTGCCACACAGTAATAACCACCTTGCGTGCGTTTATTTTCTTCAGCACAGCAAGCTCGCTGCCTTGAAATCTTAAACGCTAGGAAGCTAACGAAAAATGCATTTCGTGACCTAGGTATTCGAAAAGTACATCGTTCAGCAAAATAATGGCACGCAACATCAATGCAAATTATTGTTACACGACAAAATAAAGCAGGAAAGGCTGCCAGTATTCCCAGAATATGACTTCCAAGCTCAACGAGGAAAAAAAGACAACACTTACTTCTAGTATTTATCCCAGTGTAGTCTATGGATTTCATGCGTTTTTTCCTTGCAACTTTTATTTAAATGACATGTGCACGACGTATGATCGAGTGTAATATGAAGCACGTGCAAAGTATCATAAATATCGGGAAATATTAGACTGCATATGGCGTAGTCGCAGTAAAAATGACGCGCTACGCGCGCTTTACGCGCCAAAACCACGTGGTCTCGCAGCTGCAGGATGTAGCCTATGAGATAAACAAGCGCCCGGCGAACGGCACATTTTACTAGCGCAACAGACCTATTGGAAGAGTTGTTTTTCCCGTACATGAGTACAAAGCTTCCTAATGTTGGATGGGATGGAGGGGGGGGGGGGTCTTCTTTTCAAAGTTTTTCACCGAAAACATTAAAACGTGACGAAGCCATTTGACGTATATTTGCGGCCGCGAGCACACGTGCAGTTCTAGCGATACGCTGTAGCGTAAAGATATTTTTTGGAAACATGTGGCACGTGTCTCCACTGCGGAATAGGAATCGTGTGCACGTGCAAACACAGACTGCAGCGAACGTTGGAAACAGCTGTTAGAGAAACATAGCATTTGGTATTATTCGCAGGGGCTTTCCCTCAGTTGCCTAATAAATAAATATTCATAGAATCCGTCTAAGATATACTTGATGGGTTAAAATATGTCTCATTTTCCATAATGCGGTGTAGCTTTATTAGGCTACCGTATTTAATTGCTCTTTTTGTACTTATCCACATATAGAACAATGTATATCGTTTTTTTTTAGTTTGGTTCATATGAATGAGCGATAACGACGGAATTTATCATTCAAGGCTAACCTTAAGAATATCAGAAATGCCGCAGGGAAGGCTCGTAATACACTCTGGATAATCTTAATCTTGTACTTCCGAAGCGCTTGGTGAAGGTGGAATATTAACGAGAAACCTTTCGAGCAAGTGTTCTTAAGGGCGCTTCAAACACTCACCTCTGGATCTTGTAGATGAGAGTGAGCAGCGAGAAGCCTACGCCGATGGCCAGTCCAGTGATGACGTCGAAGATGACGGTGGCACCGAAAGAGACCATCCACACTTGCTGTAAAATCGAAAAGAGGGAAACATCTGTAACTAAACTTTGATTCTCATAAGGCAATTTTTTGCGCTTTTTAGCGTATCTGATCAGCTTCTCTTAGTGTGGCTATTCAGTCAAACAGGGTGGCTACTTGGGCTGGTTGGCACTGCATTCTAAAAGGAAAATCCTTTTTTGTGCGCAAAAAGCTTTAAAACAAAAGTCAGGTAGGGAAAGAGGCTGTGTCCTAACTGCCTTCTTTTCTCAGACATTCTTCGCACAAATAAGGATTCTCCTTTTAGTGTTCAAGCCAAATGCCTGAAAAAGGCAATATTATTTCCAGCTAACGTGACCACGGCGGAAGTTGTCCCCTAGCAGTGTGCAGTAACATTCTTACTAAGCCTATTACAATGACTACTTGAAGCTTCATCTACATCACGGGTCTCAAACACGCGGCCCGCACATGGGTGTCTTCGCGCCGCTTTTTGTTTTATTAAGTATTTTCGCGAGCTACACAGACCTTATTGGTTTAAGGCATTGTCTCAGTGAGGCATCGCACGCGTTCCCCTTGTTTTGAAACATAATCATGAAACGAAAAGTACATTTCACAATCGGCGTCTTGATTTGAGTCACATTGGAGATCGGTATCGGCATGTTGGAATCGTGGCACCAAATCTCCTTCAGAAATTAGCTGTATGTGCTTGCAACCTCCTCCCCCCCCCCCCGCTTTTACCTGCATCATGACCGGGCCCTTGCGAGACTAAATACTGCGGCTCGTTGGCTGAGGTGAGTTTGAGACCCCTGATCTACATGGTGCCTTCCATTTCAGCTGACAACAGTAAAGTTGTGTAGCACACCAATGCAGACAGAAATAGTCCGTTTTATGAGAGTAACACAGGAATGTAACGCAAACGCATGGATTTTTTCGTGGATGATATTGCACCCTATGATTACGAGCTGTTTTGCAGAGTACTGAGTCATGAGGGTTCTTACAAGATAAAACAGTGCATTGTTGTCTCGCACAGTGTATCTCGTGGCCGTGTGAGCATACGGTAAAGTGGACTAGGCATGTACTTACTCCGTCGATCTTTGAAATGTCCCAGTAGCGCTTGAAGTCCTGAACCTGCATGACGATTTTCTTCAATGATGTCACGATGATCGCCGCCAAGACGCACTGAAACGAAATAAAAGACATGCGCGTGGTTGGTAGAAGCAACAAAAACATTTTATTGGAAGTGAAGGTGATTGAATGAAAGCTGGTACGCGCTATGTACGCGCAATGAGAATACGCTAATCTGGCGAGCTACTAGAAAGCAACTTTGGGCAAACATAAATCAAGTGTCAATAACTCATTCTACTTAGATTTCACGAATTGCTTCGAAGAAATTTCAATAGCACGATTTCCAGATATCGTCAATCGATCGAGACCTGTCAAATTGGCAATAGTTCATAGTTGCCGGATTGGAACTGAGAGTTTTTGATACTTTTGGTGTTTCTTCACCAATAACAGCGTCCAAAACTTTTCATTGTAGTCCATCGAGTTCATGCGTTCATTAAGAAGGTTAATAAGCACAAATGAAAGTGTAAGGTGTGGCGTATAGAGAGCTATAAACTTTCTTTCCATGTTGGGTCTGTAAGCAGAGCGATGATGTAATGGCTCTGTAACCATTACACAAGCAATCTGTTAATTAAGCCCGGTTTAAATATGCTTTCCGCGCAGTCCGCTGCTTGCCTTTTTAAGCAGAGCCTTGACAGCTGAGTTATTGCGTTAGTTTCTTAATTGCTTCTCAGATCTGCCATGCGTAACTCCGCGAATATGTCTGCTTCAAGCAAAACAGTTGGATGCCTTGGTATTTTTAGCTTTTCTGGTTTATTATTATACGTGTGAGCCAGGCAAAAATATGGTAGTGCATAGGATGACCACTCCACTATCGTAATAATTACATCTTAGTGCATAAGAAATGTCCGGAAAAAAAAGAACTATTAACATTCATTAAAAAGTACTCACAATAGGCAGCTCCTCCAAGTAGTGACCGAGGAAGAGAACCATCAGGACAATGATGACGATGTTCACCACACTCACAATCTGTTTGAACGGGAAGTAACAAATGCACCACGATTACTTTAAAGTATTTTTTTTTCCATAATTGACATCGAGTATACTGATTTCGAAGTGTGAACAAATCTAGAACGTAATTATGGCACGCACTTGTTTGCCGCTTTATTCCTAAAAATAGTTTGACCCCAGCTTTGTTAAAATAACCAGGAAGCGTAGATTTTGCTGGAAATATTATGAAAATAATAGATGTTGACGAAGTATAATGTAGATAGATAAGCATAAGGTGAGGTGCCTAGGAGCATGAAATGCACGTTTGCACTGTGTTTTCTTTTGTTGTGTTTTCTGAGATTGTGTAACACCTAGTTTGCTTCCTACACCGCAGTGGCCATTTTAGACCAGGGTCACGTGGTGCACTGCCGATCGCGATGGGGCCCAATCATGATCGAATTGCTCAACAGTGAATGGCTGCCTTTTCCAGCTTGCGCAAAGAAGCCAATCATGAACAAGAAATTCGATCCGGATCTGGCCTGATTGCGGCCAAGTGATCGTTTGACACCGGTGTTGCACTAAGCAAGATGCCAACAGGTTCAGCTCACCTGAGTTTTGCCACCAGCGCCCTCTTGCACAGCACTGCGAGGCACCGACGCGGCGATTGGGAAGCAGGAGAAGAACGATGAGAAGACGTGACTCGCTCCGAGGGCGAGGAACTCCTGTTAGAAGAGCAGAAAACACTGGAAAATTAGATGTTGGCCTATATGCAAGGTTATAACCAAACGCATGAACAATATTGACAAATTTAGTCACGGGAATGTTACGCAGTACATGCCCGTATTTTTTTTCTAGATCTGAAGCACATTTTATCATGCGTCATATGCCCTAGATTGTATATATGTACATAATTGTTTTGAAAATTTTTCTTTTATTGTTTTTTTTATTTTTCTTACCTATGTGCGCATCTTGTATATTAATACCATGATATTGGGATAGCCGGCTCTTACGTAGCCTACCTTCCCATATTTTTTCATAAATAAATAAAGAAATAAAAGCTTGCATCCCTAGCTAACCTGAGTTGCCAAAGTATACTAAATGTTTTCACAGCGTAGCGCAACCTCTATGTGAGGCTACATGAGTGTCACACATTCCCCCAAGATGTCCATAAGCTGGCGTTTTATTTGCGCCGCATTAGAGCACGAATTCTCAGACTGGTCGCCCAGGCACGGAGACTGGATTAGTCGCAAGATCGCATAAAACTTGCTCTCCACGAAACGACTCTTTTGCACCACTTTCTCACAGCTCAGTTCTTTTGGATTTGTGACTGTAACCGGAAACTCTTGATAGGGATACCACAATTAAGCATTGAGCGCAGATAGCAACAGCGTAATATGTTTCTGACGGAAGGGGTTGGGGAAAAGGTCCAAATAGCCTGTAAGTTAATGTTTGACGCTAAATATAACATACGACGTATAAGGGGATGGCAGCACAGCGCTCGTGTTGTGATCCGCTCTCACGTTCCCCTTCGTCTTTAGCGCTGTCACTTGCGACAGATGGAATTTCAGGTTAGCTCTCTCCCCCTCCCTTCGGCGTCGTCATCTTATTGTTTCCTCGTCTCTCTTGCGTTGCCACTTCCCAAATATGAACTACCAGAACGCACCCAAGGTTTCTATAAAAACAAGTTGCCGCGTACCTGATTAGCGTCGACGGAATAGCCATGCTTCTGGCCGAAGATTCTCCCCAGTGATAGAGTGATGGCGAAACTGACGATGGCCAAGGCAAACGACTCGGGTAGGATGCTTGCGATGAGATGCGTGTTGAAGCTGGGAAGAGTGGGCTCGGGCAACCTGCAAAACGACAATCGCTGATTTGCAACAACCACAAACATACTGCGTCAACGCTAAGTGTTTCTTATGTGCACACTCGTGCAGTTTTTTGTCACAAAAAAACATGCGAGCAGGAGCGTGAGTGCAGTCTCAATCGTGAAGTAGCATCCTCCTCCCCCCACCCCGCATAGTGAGGTGGAACAGCGCTGTCTCAACATGGAAACAACCAGCCGTTCTATACTCTTTCGTGGTTATCTATCAAGTGTCATAGTTGCTATTGACAATGAAAACAGCGCCTTTTTTTACGAGTAAAACGAACATATTAAAGTCACCATGCTTGGATAAATCTTTGAGACCCAGCTGTAAAACCAACAGCCAACTGATATTCGATAAACCAGACCTAAGGCTTCCTGTAAAGTTTATGTTTTTTTTTTTGCGTCTAGCTTTATTGTACTACCTCAGAGTTTACGAGTCCGGTTAACGTCTTAGTAAGTTAATAAAGCACGGTATCCGTTATTCTCATTTGCAAAAATTTTACTTATTTCTAAAGATCAGTTCCCAACAACTGTAGATTGTCAGTGCGGATTTACCTTGACAAATCCGAATACTATTGAATTCAACAAGTTAAATAAACAGTGGTGATTTGTCTGATTTTTCAAGGAATGCACAACTTCAGTTGGACCCTTTTACAACGATGATAGATTGCACTCCTACGTTCTGTGTAGTTTCTGCGTGTGACAAATTATTGAGATATCCCCAGGCTTTGCACGTAGACAAAAAATTATAATGCCTTGTAGAAGTGCTTGAATATAATGATTCTGTGACGTAGATGGCTTGTAAGACAGCTTACTTTTCAGGTATAGTTCCAACAACTTCGACACCGTAGTTGTCTCTGAGGTTCAGGAAGTGGGATCCAACTGTGAATAGTACCACCTGTAACATGAAAAGAAAGCAAGCCCGTTCAGATGACTATGCTTTGGAAACGCTCATAGCTTACCCGCAAAATTGATCGAAAAAGGAACCAAGTTCAAGGTTCTGTGCATATAATAATACGCCATAAAAATGAGTTTATTTTGTTTGTTTCTGAAATGTTGGTAAAGCGGCCAGAAATATGACATCCATTTATTACAGCAGTTTTACATAACCCAGCAATTCATTATAACACACATGCGGCAAATGCATACAGCGACGTATTACGAGGGCACGCAGCTATGTCAATAAAGAATTCTAGTTAGCGGGAAATCTGATAATTAGCGGAGCCATGTGTCGGCAACGGAACGCGACATTGCGAGTTCCTTCCCCACGCAGGTGGCCCGGGCGCAATTCCTGCAGTCATAATCAATGCTTGTGGGGAAAATGAATCGCATATCTTTTTCTGACAGCACATTTTCACCTTGAAGTGAATCGTTCGTGGCCCTCTGTTCTATGCAGTATCCAGACAAACAGACACTAGTGCAGGAAGAATGCGACCTATGCGGCAACCAAAGAGCGCATGTGCGGAAAATAATGGCCATGTTTGACCCGCAGCAGATGTTCACCTTGCAATGAAAACATTCTTTCGGGCTGAGCTTTTGATGGCGCACATAAATACACATATAGGAAAGGCGCGTGGCATTTTTTATGAAGGCAAAAATGCTTGAAGCCCGTGTATAATCGATTTAGGTGCATGTTACAAAACCAGAATTTGTAGAAGCTTTCCGGAGCCCTCCGCTACGGCGTGCCGTATAGTGATGTCGTGTTTTGGCACGTAAAATTACAGAAACGATATCATAATGCAATAAACGTATTGTGACGCCCGAAGTGTGTTAACCGGCTTTCATGAAGTCGGTCTTGACAGATTAATGGGGCTGTCTGATTTCAGAACGCTTATGTAACCCCTTTGGATGACATTCACAGTCGCACAAGAAATGCTATGTATTGGAGCATTACTGTAGCACGTGAGCAAGATACTCATCGTCCTCTCTTTAAGATCACAAATGACACTTTTCCTACCAACACGGAGGCAGTGCTATTCCCTCATACTTATTCCCAATGTTTCTCGCACAGGAAATCACGGTGAACGAAACAGCATCGCGTCTTTACTTTAAGATTAGTAATGTCATTTCTGCTTTTTTGAACTATATAAAAGTGTCTTAGCCACCCTCCAACGATGCCTAATTAGTTTAACGTAATAGTAATAGCAAATGATATTCTGAAATCATGAAGAAATATCACGGTTCTTGGAACTCTAACCTTACTCTACTAATTAAGTCGATTGAGGTCCGCTTACAGTGCAGGACACACCGCAACACGGTGACAAGTCAGATGGCCTCGAAGACTGAGCTCGGAAAAGGTGGCAAATGCGAAAAAGCGTATACGAATGCGCGACATATGCCTATTTTAAAATGCACGCACTAAGGCGCATTAAAAGCGGGTATGCTCGTGCGAGACGCATATCTTACGCTAAAACAAATATGTATGACGCGCTTGCTAAATCTTCACTGAGTTTGCACCGTGTACTAAGCTTCTATTTATGTCCATGCACATAACTACGAATTATGGAAGCACTTACTGCAGGCACACTTACACTTCGCGTGGTACCTATTATGTGTTCGCCCCCCGGCTTTATCAAATCAAAAGTGGTGTTCCAGTTGCCTAGCATTAGCCACTTCGCTCTAAGATCAGTGTACTTACGACGGTGAGTTCGATGGGTAGTGGGATTCCGAGCCTGCGGATGACGGGAGGATCGAGGAAGAGCTTGACCACCATGATGACAATGATGGCGACGAACGCTACGACAGTCGTCTGCCACGCCACCTCGTGGATGTGCTCGAAGAAGGCGTACAACGTCTGGCAACGAGGGAAACGAAGAACATTGACAGACGTTATGCACACTGGATACGGGTATACAGATCACAACAATTGCACTTGAATGGGGAAGGAGAAGAAGGAGAAGAGGGGAAAAACATGCTTTTATTCTGAATTGCTGCTTCGTGCAAGCCACGTCTTTTTTCTTTCTGCATAGGAAGCTTCAAGGAAAACATTGAGTGTTCTACCACTCTCTTTTTGCAGCTTCAGTGGCTCTTTTTAAAGCTGGCGCTCCTGTAGCGCCCCTATGGCAGATGCAGCAATAAATTAATACTGCCCCTTTGTTGATTTTTGCCCACAGTGGATGCGAGCTCACAAATGCATCAGTGAAGCAGGCTGAGCTAACTGGTCACTCTCCATATATACACGGTTGTTTATTATTTTCCCGTTTGCTCCTGAGAGTGACAGCTTTAGCAGTAATGGGAAGGTTGCGTGGAATGGTCCAAAACTAATCTAGGAATAAATGGCACATACGAAAGGAAAAGAGTCTAAACGCCTAGTATCACATATATTTCTGTTAGTTGTATTTGCTTTGTTGTCTTCTTATATGTATCGCGCTTGTTTTGTGTATTTGATCTTTTAGTCAAACTGTACCAATTAAGAAAACATCGTTATACTAGAAGGATCGCTCATCTGCGTTGCATCCAAGGAATCCTGGACAGCGGCTCACTGTAGTGTAGAGGGAATCCGTGGAAGAATCTCTAACGCCCTCACCTTGTATATGGTGAACATTCCGCTCATGTGAGGCACGTGGTTCCCGAAGATGGACCCCAGCTGGCTGATGACCACCTGGACGGCCACGCCGGTTGCGAAGCCGTTGACCATTTGCTCCGAGAGGAACACGTTCAACGTGCCAAGGCTGAGGAATCCGAACGCTAACTGCAAATGAATACCACATTGCCGAATGGAAGTAAATCGTCTGCAAAGCGAAAAACAAATATCTACAGCCCTTTCTATGATTAATAAAAACAAACTGCCACAATTACTGAGGCATCGTAAAAAAGCTTGGCTTCAAATGATGCTGAAGTACGATTACGGCCTCTAGCAGATTTTAAAATTGGCGTTCCATTGCATGCGTGAGAAAACCTAACAACAATAAAGGCTACTGCTATCGAAGCCGAAAGACAACCCATAGTTACCATTCCCCGGATGTCACGTATTTACTGTAAAGCGTAATTAGTGTCTTTTTGTAATTACGTACGAAACTACAGGCGGCTGCCCGCAGCTCTGCAAAATCTTTGAGGTGACGTGGTGGAACTGGCGTTATTTCTGCTAATGAGCAAGCCACTGAGTCGCATGCTTCTGTTGTACTTAAGCTATGCTGTTATCGTACGACGATTTATCTCCGGGCATCAAAAAGTACAATTTTCCTCCTTCACTACACTACTAGGAAAATTAAACGGTTGGCAGACAAGCCGTTTATGTAAAGGTGCTTAAATAACAGTTGCTGTTGCTTTATTACCAATCATGGGTCAAAGTGAAACTTCATGGCAGTTGGCTTTCGACGGGCACCTTGACTCACCTGTATAATGCCAATGGTGAAGCATAGTGCAGAAGTAACTTGCGTCACTGTGTACTGCCCAGCGTGCGTGCCGTTGTGTGTGCCGACCATGGGGTGATGACCACCGGTGTCACCAGAGATGAGTTCTCGAACGATGCCACCCGTCATCATAGACATGATAGCGTCCGCGCCTGCGCAGGAGCATGGCGAGGTGTTTGTTACGCTTGCCACCGCTGTACCACAATTCATCATGTATTTTTGTATCCTGTCATATAGGCGTTAAATGTTCTCAAGTGGTACAATTAGTCTAAATTTATTTCTGTATGTACTTCATTACTTACAGTTGCATTGAGCGCCTGAGTCATTTCTCGCAATGTCTTGTTGTCCAGATCATAAGTCCATGGCTAAGACTGGTCATGGCAGGCGGTGCTGAATCAACCATTTCCCTGTCTGTTGTTCTTGCTTCCATAACACGTCGTTAACTTAAAGGTTAATATTTTATCTGTCACAAGAAGCGCAACTTCGCAGCTAGCGCGTTAGTTCTCACGGTAGCACAAATATACAACTGCTTTATTTTATTACATGCCCATCACCTAACTTCAAGAGCCTAGGGTGAACCTGTCAAAGGCGTCATATTAGCTCAAGATTAGGTAATTTCTCCATAACGCTTTGACGTCAGCCCACATCAGCGTAAAACACTATTCAAGCAGGAAATTTAATCAGAATCAACCGTGGGTGATCACATCAAAGGTTGTTGAACTACTAAACAGTAACATTCTGTACTCACCAACAGATGCTTGCCTGACAGTGCCCAGGATGATGTAAATCATCATGGGGAACATTGCGTTGTACAGGGCGAAAACAGGGGGGCACAGATGCAAGGAGAGTGTAACCCAAACCTGCAATGAACATCAGTACAAAAAGGCGTTAGTTATTCAATGCAATTGGGCCACGTGTACGCAGTGTTAAACGCCAGAAAAAAACAATTTTCAGTTCTTCAGTAGACAAAATGGTCAGTTTATGAACGTGATAAAAAAAAAACTTGGAGCATTTTACTGGGCCAAGTATTTGTGTTGGAATTACTTCAGCAATCTAAGCCAGCGTTCATAAGCGAATCCAGATTCCCAACAAGCTACTTTTCTACAAGCACAAAAAATAATCATTACACAATGAATGTGATGAGTGTATATGTCTACTAGGTTTAAACTTCGTCGAAAAAACGTATTAGAAGCCCTACAGTATTTAATCATAAATGAAACGAAATGTCCTTGATATCATCAAATCACCCTGAAATGCGTATATCACTATTTTCTGCGAGCAGTCAGTACTGAATATTCCCGTTAGAGCGATGCAATCAGTAAAATTTTGTTGCATCAAAGCTAAAGGTCAACTGTAACGAGTTGGAAGTTTTGCGCATTCATCTAGTTCAAATATACTTTCTGACGAGCCCGATGTCTCTCGCTTTGTGCAATATGAAGATTGCGTAATATATCATCAGTTTATATGGCATTGTTATGTAGAGGTCTTTGAACCCTGTACGCTTGGCAGCTGGGATTTCGAAAAGACAAACACGGATTTGTTTGCATTTCATTATTTTTAATTTAGGGGTCGCAAAAGCTCACAACTCCTCCACAGTTGGCACAAGTCACTGTGACAAAAATAACAGTCTGCTTTCGAGTTTTCCGTGGCACTGTTATCAGTGACGCTTTAGCGTGAGTAATATTTAGTATCTCAAATATCACATCAAGGTGATGCGAGACCATCGCACGTTCTCTGGATGCTAAAGGGTCTCTGGGCCTTGGTCAAGCTGCTGCGACAGCTTTTTGCCCAGGTGTCCCTCCAGATTCTTTTTTTTCTGGTAAATAAAATTGGAATTGAATTGAATTGAAGCCACGTGCTGCGCTAAGGAGAACGACCTAAGACAGACGACCCACGCTGTGCTTCACAGTAGTCGTCCTTAGTACAGTACGTGAATATAATTATGTACAATCATGTCGCCAAGTTCTTCACCCGTGTCCTAAGGTTGACATTCATATGAGGAACACGTGGAGGTTCTTTTTCCCTATTGAGCATTGGTTCTTTGCCTTCCAAGTCAGCAATTATAAATTTATCTTTTAGTGCCCACAAGCGCCAACTACTGCACCGCGATGTGAACAAAACAAGTGATCATATTAGTTTCCCGCCGTCGACCGCGTTCTTCATTCGCTTGCGTGACCCTTATTAGACAAACGAATAAAATAGGCTGGAAAATAGCTGGTGAGCACGTGTCGAAAAACAAGGCCTCCATTATGAAAAGCTTATGAATTGCGGGATCATTTCAGCTCTCTCCTCTTTTCGATTGATACGTACAGCCAGTTGTGAAGCGATGGAACGCAAAACAAAACTGAAACGAGGATCACAGGTTGACGTTGACAGCAGCCGTAAGATATCTCTGGCTCGCGCAAATATGGCATAGGTCGAGCAGGAGAACACTGCGTTCCGGGCGGCAATAATAAGTAAGCTGTTTGCGAAACGTTGGTTGATTATTCCTTTAAATGGACAAAGCTAGAGACACCCCTGTCGAGACGAGACCTGAAAGCTGTCACAGCAAAGGGTTCAATGAACGGCCCTTCTTCCGTAATATTGACAGCACGACGCTGGCGGGGCATGTGACCTCGCCAACAGGTTGCGAAGAACAGGCGACCAAATTTCATCTAAGGTTCTGCCGCGTTTCCGCTATGCGTGAAAAATACAGGTGACACATTATTTGCTCGCGTTGAGTTTTGTTCAAGGTGATGCCAAATTTATAATCCAGCTCGAGAAGACACAGATTGCAGGATGAGGAGCAGGTGACATTCAGTGTTCAACTGTTTACCACTTCAAGCATCAAGCAACGTACAAGCACATGTGTTATTTGGATTTCATTGTAGTTTTATAACAAGGGACCAAGGGAACAGCATTCATATCAATTTGTTTAGAGCAAATCGCTATGCAAAAGGGTGTGTCCACGAAAGTATCCTTTCCTCAGCTAATTCCCAAGTGTCCATAGCTTTGAAGATCACGCAGCTGTTTGTTAATTCAAGCATCACCTCTAAACTTTGGTGTTATTCTGGATATTTCGTTTATTGTGGCTGTTCTCGGCACAAAATGTTGTGTAAAGGTATTGTCGCGAAGCTAAAGCACCCTATACCTTAATGCGTTTTTAATGCCCCATATAGGCTCACTGACTGCTAATGTTTGTTACATTGTTGTCCCTACGTTAGTGTAAACATGAAAACTCCCAGATGGTTAGAAAGTCCCCACACACAGCGCTAAGGTTCCAGTACCATCTGAATGTAAGTGATTTGTCGAAATAGCAAGGATTCATAACCCTGTTTTGAACGCCACTCACTCTGTGGGACTTGAAACATGGCGACGGTGAATCCGGTGACCACATCGGCGAGCAGGTAGTCCTTGACGCGGTACGTCCGCAGCCATCCGAACACGGGCAGCAACCTCAGAGCCGAATGCTTCAGGTGGCGGGTATTGCATTGGGACTTGCCGATGCGCTTGAGAACGTCGCCCGGCGCCGTTTTGTGCTTGGGCAGTTGGAGGTACGTGTCGTTGAAGCCGGTCTGCGAGTGCACAAAGCAAAGGAAATGAACGAAGTTATCGCTAAGTTTCAGCTGGCTTCTTAGCGTTAGATGAGCGGTTGTATTGGCCGTCCAGGTGGGCAACATAGTAACAGAATATGGCCAACAGCTTTTTCGCGGTCAATTATGAAGTGCAGAGCAGGGAGATATCTAACCATTCACTCTAGTGAAAAAAATAGCATGTACTGCTCTTTCGGTGAGTTAACACTCTTCGGGGTGCCACGACTCTCTGATGAGAGTATAATGATATACATAGATAGTTCACGTGGCTCTATAAAGAGATTCATATACGTGGAAAGCCAGGACACACAAAAATGAGTCGGACGACTCTTTTCATAGAGTTTTTAACTGACGCGAGAAGAAAAAGATAGTGCTTGGCATACGCCAGATAAATTACAGTCATATATTCGTTCAGAATTTCCTTTTTAAATGCGAACTTCGCTGATTACGGAGCCTCACTTCAATGTTCCTAATAAATAAATCAAATTGTTTTAATGATTCTTAACAAATTTCACTGTCTAAGCAACGTATAGAGCATAAGCACCGACCCCAATAGGATGGGCAAGCCCAATCGCAGCGAATTTATTTTGCCCGGCTTGAACACTTATTTAGGGAATTGCAGAAAGTGCTAAATTTATCCGCCACCAAGCTGCTCTACTGAAAGTAAGCACTTTCTTTTTATGTTCGCTGTGGCCCCAAACTAAGATTGCGTATATGCGAAGTGAATGCTGTCACGTATATGCTGCGAAGAAGGGCAACATGATAATTAAGGCCTCGCCTGCTGGTAAGAGCCCGCAACGCACGTTTTGCGTTTGCGTTTCTGCGTAAGGGGCGAGGCTACTGGCATCGAATGAGAACAATCACGACCGTCCCAGCAGGGCTTGGCCGGCTCAGTACATGACGCGAGGAATGATCACTGTGTCCATTGGCAGATAATGCATATGCCGACCCGGCTAATGACCAATAAAAATAGCTCCGCGTCTACATCGAAATTCGTGCTCGTGGAGCTCGGCAGAGTGGGTAGGCTAGTGATGAACGGTGGTTTTTGGCGGTTCACTACAGGAGTGGCAGCACCTCTTTACGGAATATAAGGTGTGTACTTTCTCTTAAGCATGAGGACCAACAGGGAGAACGGATGACTACTTCGTAATTGTACATGCAAGTATTCTCATAAATCTGCATTTCCTTTGATTCTGCACGACTTTTTGCCTATATTTAACAAGAAAGGCTGCACTCTAAGTTTATTAGTATTTCTCGCCGGTAGCTCAGCGCCAACAAGTCAGCAAGACGTCCCATTTATAACCCTTCGATCAGGTTGCGGGTTTCGGCAGAGCTCATTCGCAGCAAGTCAGTAAAGCTTGAGTACTGTAATGTATCTCGAGTTTTGGTAGTTCTTACTCAATAAGACTTCTCTAAACTTATCCAGTTTTGTCATTTGCATCTTAAATAATATAATGTGGTCCGTCTGTATCGACAAGAAATCAGCCACATTTAGCAGAGCTCATGGAAATTCATCACGTCACGAGGACTGTAAAAGCGGCCTCGTCTGCTTGAGTTTTAGCATCATTTCGGACTTATCAAGCATGCTTACAGGGTGAGGGTACTCTTTATGTGTGACGTAGAATGCTAATTCATTAATACAGTTCAACATATTCACCCCTTCACCGTATCTCTTTAACTTATTAATAAGTTCACATTCCTAATAGGCTAGACTCAACAATAGCACAACATTGCACATCGGATCAGAGGCACCAAGTTGTGTAAATCACCATAAGAAATCATCAACCAGTTCATGACGCTGTGCTAGATAGATACTACGTGGCGCATCGAATTTTGCCCAATTGACTTTGTATAAATTCTTTCCACCAGGCATTGATAATAGCAGGGAATCAGTTAGTCAGTAAGTACTTCCATTGCCACTTTCTAGTTTGAATCAGTAAATAAATGATGTCACTTAGTAGGTCTGCATGTTAACGGGGCTAGGAGTTCAGTCTCGTGAAAGCCCACTTATTTACGGTATTGTTTTTTTTTTACTCTCCTATTTTTTTACAGCTTCTCACATGCTATTATCTCATTTTAATGTTATGTTTTATCCAAACGAAAGTCATTGAAAAGTCACAGAACGGCGAGGCGACTGCACCAGAGATAAAAGTAATAACCGGAGAACCTCCGTACAAAAATCAAATGCAGTTAGTCTTGTAGCGTCCTGAAAAACTCAAGCGTCAGCACGTTTACCCACGTTCTCTCCCTTTAAAAAGAAATCGTGACTTTCAAGGCACGTCCATTCCATTCACGGAACACTTAACTTCCACTGACAGGCCGATGAAGATAGCCGAGTGGGTGCAACCGTCCAACCCAATTTCGCGAAATTACGCATCGAAAGCGAAACGTGCGCTTCCTGCTCTCCGCGGACCTCCCGTGTTCTCTAGCGCGCGTATGAGGTGCACCGGAGCAACCGGCCACTCATTGGCGCACGCACACACACACACACACACACACACACACACACACACACACACACACACACACACACACACACACACACACAGAGGCACGACACACCTGCAGACAATGTCTGTGCTACGCGTATGGACAAGCAAGGCGCTCGCATTTTGACGAGCATACAAGCCACATCACACGCGAGGACCCCCTTTCTTTTTTTTTTTCTCATGCCCCGAGGTGAATGCTGAGATTTGGGCTAAGGGGTTAATTGCACCATATTCCCAACGACAGTGCAAGACCCTCGCCGCTTCGGAAGTGGCCAGTCCTTTCATGCGGACACCCGCGTTGCTTCCGCTTTATGTTAGTTGAAAGAACCAGCCTTTAAGTGTTTGCTTTGTGCTGTATGCTTGTACATTGAACTTTTTACTTGTACGTGCTTTGGAGACACCTTCACTGAATGGTGCTCTGAACGGGTGACGCTACGACGTGACAAAGGAGCCCGCCCCTTGGCAATGAGTATTACAGGGATGTAAACGGTTCAACTGGGACATGCACGTGTGCGTTGAAGGGGCTAGATACGATCGGAAGAATAGATTTACGCGTGCTCCAAATGTGAACGCAAATGCGAACGTCGGGACCTTAGCCCCCCAGCCCCCCCCCCCCCCCTCCCCGTAGCCAGCGGAGGGGGGAGGGGGGGCTAAGGTCCCGACTACCCTCCTGAAATTTTGATGGAGGGGATATTTTGCCAAAAATAGATAACGCAAATGGGTGTTTTTCTTTTTCTCAAATAATCAAAGCATTTCGCGAGTGCCGCCCCCCCCCCCCCCCTCCACGCAAAAATTCCTGGCTACGGACCTAGCCTTAGGCGTCACGGAAATTATACATGGGATCATTTTTGTTTGGTCGGCATTTGTCCAGCGTCTGGTTAGAAGGATGAAATGGTTGCTAACCTAATTCGTTAATTGTATGTGTAAGCTTTGATGGCGAATAAGGTTTTCGTAGTCTTTTCTTTCCATTTTTGTCGAACTGCGCGGTAGGACGACGAACGAAGAACAAAAGCAAGAGAAACAAGCGCAGAGTTTTTCGTATGGCGTTTTTGTCATGCCCGTAATTTCATTCATCGAAAAGGTTGGTTATATACGTGCGTAGGGCAATAGAAGACGACTGTTCTGATATAAGAAGCAACTAGGGCACAGTAATCTGGTGCGTCATCTTCTAGGTAAGGACCATGGTGAAGCATACCCTATCGTAATAGCAAAGTACATTTCCTACTCTTGATTCGCTCTAAGTATCGACAGGGATCCATATGAAAGAACCATAAAGAGAGGCTCACTCCATGCGCTTCAACTTTTACCTGTTCATTAGAAACATAATTAGAAGCGTAAAAAAAGGCTAATTGTAAGCAAACTGGCCCTTCTACTTGTTCTAGTAGTTTCCATCAGTGCCAGCGAATAGACATGAAACACGAATAAAAAGAGTTGTAGGCGAATTCGCGCAGTAGTATTTTTTTCTCCCTTGAAATTTTTTTTTGTTCAGACAACCAGTATACATAGTTGCCTAGGGGAACAAAGACAGCCTGCAAAAAGCGCCATATCACCCGCGTACACACGTGGAACCGTGCCACTACTCCCTGTATCATCATCATCATCATCATCATCATCATCATCAGCGTACCTACGCCCACTGCAGGGCAAAGGCCTCTCCCATGTTTCGCCAATCAACCCGGTCCTGTGCTTTCTGCTGCCACGTTATACCTGCAAACTTCTTAATCTCATCTACCCACCTCAGGTGGGTCAGGGAACAAACGGGGGTTAAGGATATCATAGTTGAAATCAAGAAGAAGAAATGGATATGGGCCGGGCACGTAGCACACGGCAGGATAACCGCTGGTCATTAAGGGTAACTGACTGGATTCCAAGAGATGGCAAACGCGTGAGGGGGAGACTCCCTGTATACGTCGTCCTAATTCCGATGTTTTTCGCTGCTCTCAAGAATAAGGAAATACCAACTGGCCCATGAAGCCCACTTGAGTGGGTTGGCTGGCCAGGTAACGTTAAGGCATGCGTTATCAGCTAGAATTTTATCGCTCACGCATTATTAGGAGCACGAATACCGAATACACACTTACTTCTTTTCCAAGATCTCAACCACGCTTTCAGTTACGCGTGGGCCCCTAAGATCCGCTTCAGCTGTGCCATGAAACAGAGTTCAACCGAGGAATCAACCGGGGTACACTAACGCCGACGTGCAATTGCCCCTACCAGACACCTAAGTCGAGGCTTAGGGTCGCGCCCAGAATTTCTTTTTCTCTGACTGCCTAGGTGTTATACCTGGGTCGAAGAAAGTGCACACAGAGCTTGAAATAAACAGAGTTCTGCTTCCAAGAACGCATAAAAACATTGGACGTAATCACACCCCCCTTTTCCTTTCCGCAATATTAATAGAGGCTGAATGCTCTCTCTCTCTCTCTCTCTCTGTGAACTACGCAACGACACGTGTAATCGCAAGACCAAATGATTGGCTGCGTAAACGCGCCCTAGAAACACGGCGCATTTCACCCTACCGTTCGGCATGCGACGAACACAGCTGGCAGCCAGTCCGTCACATCGCTAATGACATCCAGTTGCGTAGCAGAGGACGTCGAATCGCTGCGTTAGTAATGACATTCCAGCGACGTACGTAATTGCGCTGTTGCGCGTTTCCGATGCCTCGCTATGCGATTCGCGTTATGTAATTTGCGACGGCTGCTGCGGCTACTGCGCTCATTAGTACACCAGTAATTCGCAGCCGAAGGGCTACATGAAGCGCGAAAATTGACGGACGCTACTTGTAACGCAAGTCAGGCATGTGTAACTGTTAATGGGGCTCAAATTGAATATGGTAAACGAGTGCTTCGCAAAAGATTACGGCGCAATGTGTCTTTGCCAGAAAAATGACCGCAATATGGCCCGTATTCTGAAGTTTCCGATGTGCTCGGACAAAAAAAAAAAACGAAAAGAAAAACGCTGGTAAGGTGGACGCTGTGCTCACAGAGGTTACTACTGAAGATATGCTACGGCATTATTAGTTTTGCCATTGGAGCAGCAGCTATATATAAGTAAATGGTGATTTTCCTAGCCATTCCACCAGTTATTAAATATTTCCTGGAACATAGGAGGCCAACCATGAGGAAGAGGATATTCGAAAGAGGAGTACTTCAAGTTCTGGATATACATCAGCAATTTTTTTTCAGGAATCAGTGCTCAGGGCTGCAAGAGAAAATAAAATGACATAAGAATATTCCGGGTAAAAGAAATCCCGCTGTAGTTGCCGCAATCAGCGATACTCAGAATACTGGATGATGCGAGAAGAGTGATGTTGCAGCGAGAGATATCAGCTTGTCCCTATTCAGTGAATTATAGTGTCGTTACGGATGGTTGCACGGTACGCCTTCTCTTACGCACTGTGTCTTCTCTGAAGTGAAGACACAGATGCTATTAAGGCGAAAGCCTTTCATGGCTCACACTCGCGTCCGTCCGTCCGTCCATCCGTCCGTGCCCTGGAACGGTGCCAGCTGTGGCCTCTCCCCCTCACACTCTCTCGGCAATCACGTGATGGCACAGCGTCTCGTTGCAGCAGTCGAGGCCTGACCACACGCACGCGTTGCAGCGTGTCAGCGCGTGCTTTCTTGACGCAGCGTCGAGCCCTCTTCCTATTGAGAGAGAGGGCGCGCGGCTACACGAAGGTGCGCGCCCTCTCCCCAGGGAGAGGGTACGACGCCGCGTCAAAAAGCCACGCGCTGGCACGCTGCAACGCGTGCGTGTGGTCAGGCCTTTAGTCGGATGGCTCCCACGCGCACGCGTCTCCCCTGTAGCCCGGCCACAATCCGCCCACTGATGCAAGAAGGAAGGCGCGCGCATCGCGTTCCATTGCTGACCGACCCCGTCTCAATTGGCACAGGCTTTCGCCGAACACACTTTGGAATTTACAAAGTGTCCCTTCAATTTTTTTTTCGCACTCGTTTGGTGGAGCCAGATAGCGGCACTCATTAAACACGTTCTTGAAACAACAAGGTGAATCTCACCTGCGTGAATGACGGCCTATGCACGCCATAACGTGCACAATCTTGAGGATTCATACTGCAGCGTCTGAAGGCGTAGTCTCTCTTGACAGGCGCGGTCGGGTTAGGACATCTGCGAAAACAAGGAGAGAACAAAAAAAAAGGAATTTATGGTAAGTGCATGCAGCCGTAGAATGCTTTATATTACCCCGCAAAGAATATACAATTTCACAATATTAAAAATACACTTGGAACTATCTATAAATAGAGGTTCAAAGTGTGAGACAATTCAGTGTATTCAGGCAACATACATACGTCGTACTTTTTGTTTGTGCTTTTGCCCTTCTGCCTGGGCCTTCTAAGGCCTGCAGTATTCTATAACTAGAAAAAAAAAACAATGTATAAGCTTGTACAAAAAAAAAGCAACGATGCCTTACCCAAGTAAATGTTTGAGATATTTTGAGTTTAAAATAATGATTCGTTTCGTAGACTACCCACCGCTTAAACTTCACTTCCCGCAACTTAAGTAGAATTTTAAGTCATTGACCAACTAGCTTTAATGCGTTCGTTTCTGAAGTTCTCCGGCCTAGAATAAACGACAGTGTTGATTGTCCGTCATGTTTTCCGCGCTTCAGTAAGCCTACTGAGGCGTTTTTAGGTGTGCAAAAGAAGGGTGTCCTATGGCGTGAGCGCATAGTTATTGTGTTTGAATTGACTGTGATAGTTCTGTTAGTTTCTACAAGTGACCTAATTTCCCGGCACATGTGACCGGCTTTTAGCGCGCCTCATTTATTATCTTTCATTTGGAGCTCATATGCATATGCTTCCCCCTTACATGTATGCGTATGCTCCAAAAACAAGTCTCGTAAATCAGCGCAACGTGGTCTTCCTTACGAACATCTGAACGTGACCGGTCTAAGTAATGGATAACCAACTAGCCTTGAAAGCTCCCCACATATTACGCTCCGAAGCTACCGATAGCCCATTTGAAAAACAAAAATAGAGCAACCTGTAATACTGTCAGGTGCTAATATGTAATTCAACAATTAGTACTTTTGGCTGACCTAAATCAAGGTCTAACATTCGTGCTGTAGTCCTTATAGTAGCCCTTCGTGACACTGTAGTGTAAACAAGCTTAATCTTCCTCTTCAACACTGCTCATAAAGTCAAAATTCTTGCCTCTGCTATAGTGAGTGTGGTTGTCGCTGTCCAAAAGGAAATGTTCAAAGCAGCCCCATCTCGACTACTGTACGTAAACAAGGAAGCAGATATTGTTTTTGTATTTCACGCCCAATTTCAGTTGTAGCGACTACGCAAGATAGAAAAGGTGGAAAAAAATTTTTCTTCCTGTCCGGATGTCGTTGCTCATATGTGTGCCACTGATACGAATGTACAACGCTTTTGTGTCACGTGCTCTGATGGATTGCCAACAGGTGCATCGTCAGCAGCGCGTAAACAAACTTGTTATTTTTGCTACTGACTATAGTCTAACCGCCGCCGAATGGTTTCACACGAAACGCAACCGACCTTTCCTTCTTTTTTCGTCTTTATTATGTTTGAAACATCGTCAGTGGTGGCGATTCGAACACAGTTCACAAACCTCGAATCACGAACTTTACGCTAGCAAATGAAAGCATTTCGCCCAAGGTTAAGAAGCCATTGCTGCGTAATTTCCCGGACTATATACAATATTTCTTACCCGGTAAATGTTGTCGGCTTTTCTCAATAATATTCATGCCATAAACATTCCTGCGGCCTTTTCCACTTTACTTCACAGAGTTTACAAAATTTACGAACGAATCAAGGAAAGACGGGAACGGAGAACCATTATCAAAATGCGCTGGCATTCACCGTATTTAACTGCATGGTTTATGATGCAACATTTATGCTGCAACGCTAAATGACTGGCTTCGACCAGCCAAGCACTCATCGTCGTGACTCGCAGTGTATGTTTCTCTTACATAACGCTTCCGAAAGAAACATGGCGGCAAATATGCACTATGCATGAATCACAGTTTCAGCCTGACGATAAATTAATGAGAACTTATGGCGCACAGGACACTGCAGAGCTTTCCGTACTGAAGTGTCCCGGCACTTTGGCAATGACCAGGTTTAGGCGTTAATCCGGATACAGCCATGTAGTCTACCAAACAGAACAAAGATAGCGTAAAGACGGAAGCTAATAAAAGCATTAAAAGCATCCGTAACATCTAAAATGAAAATTATTTCTTAGTAATGGCCACTATTATGTACGATACAACGACCAGGTAAAGTACACCTGGAAAAGACATGTTAAAGTAATCGAAAGACAACGCCCTAGGATATTCAGCCTAAACATTGCAATTCATTGCTTGCAATGTCAATGAATTTCTATAATGTCTTTTTTAGTTACACTTGAGACATTCAATCTCCTATAGTGCAATACTTTAGTGCAATAGCGCCAGCCAAATTAACAACGCTTATCCTTCTTAAGGCACCCGCCTTATCATATGACCTTTCTGAAGATATTTGCGGAATTTTCTGAAGTTTTTTCTTCTGACAAACCATTTGACATTTTGTCAATGAGAAAAAAGTTCGCATGAATACGGCTCTATGATTATTCGGTTCTCTTCGAATGAGAGTGTTGGATAATTTTATAATAATTGTTGCGTATTTCGAAGGTGCAGACGTAAGTGGTCCCAACAAACCTTGTATGCATGGTCTGTAGGTTTTCAGCATTATAATGCAACAAAAACATATGCGCCTGAGTAGTCAGATGGTATACGGTAGCGACGTCCCTTGATACCGAAGAATATTCTAGTTTTAGTGCGCCAAAGAACAACGTTCTACAAGTAGCTGAGAAAACTTGACAACGGTTATTTTACACTAGAATAATCGGATTTTGGTGGCAGCCGACGCTGCTTAAAAACCATTGCCATGCCGCTATTCATTTTTCTTGTTTTTAGTAAAGTGCTCCTATACGACAGCAGTACGTATTTTTCCTGGTGTCTTTATTGCTTTTGCCACACAAGCTGGTTCTTTTTGCATGTTATTTATTACATTTCACAAAAAAGAACCGGCTGTATTGGTTAAAGGACATGTTTCATCTTTTATATTTTTGTTCCTGTCCCCATATACTTGTATCATATTTATAAACTATTTTACAGCCGTCAATCAACGCACTTTACAAATGCAAGTAATGCTGACAGAACGTAGCGTGCCTACGGAAAGCTCGTATATCAGGTAAACAGTGAACACGCCAACGCGAGGTCGCAGCACTAAGCAATTTATGCAGCTTTGTTAACCGTGACAATACGCATCTGGTACAGCCCGAGTCAAGGCAACATATGCAAAGCTGCGTTAAAACAAAGCCGGCAATGGCCGTCCTGCTTCTGTTCTCGCTGTCGACACACATATCCGGCCAAGCTGCAGCTCTATAACTTGCGCTGACGGAAAAAAGAAAAAGACCTTGTCTACAATGACGATATATTATCGTGCAAAGAAAACTAGTAGTACAAACAGCAATGTCAAGCCTTTGTTTGATGATGCTAGTGGACAACTTTCTGCCACACATAGGCAGACTGAAAAAGAGAATGCATGCTTTGAATTGCTTAGTTATATCTGTACACCAGACTCGCCCTACATGAGGATGCTATAGGCGGTAATTTAGTGACGCGGTACGGAAAACTGCGCATGCAAAAGAAAGTGCTTCTAGACTACTTTCGCATTTACATGGTAAAGGGTCGCATTTGACATCAGAACGAATGAGAAAAAAAATATTAGACAGGTATATATTCCGGTGTGTTTTTTTTCTTAGAGTGTAAGATAAATCCTCATCGCACTCATACGCATTAACTGGCGCACAAAATAACGTTTGCACGAGGTCAGGAGACGTTTGGAACTGAAGTAATGTAGCTGACCAAGCTGACGCAACTTCAGTAGAAAGAGAGTCGCTCAAACGACAAGGAACAGTGAAGAAAGGATTTACTGGCTTGCATGTGGATTTTATTTCGCACAAATAGTGTACAAGCAGTACGCAAAAATACACTTGCGCTCTGCTAGTCAATTAAAATAGATATACAGAAGTAACACAATTATCAATTCATATGAAATAAAGAAGTCGGCTGGCACAAAAGGAAACTGCTACTTCCACAGCATCCTGTTCAACAATTTTCGTTTAGCGAATCCAGCTCGCCTGTGAAAAAGGGCACACACCATCTGTGGATTACGTCACTCGTGAGTACTCGTGTACTGGTTAGTTGCCTGCGCCAATTTAATGCGAAGTGCCAGTAATGGCACAAAGTTGTTCCTTTTAAACACTTTATGTATTTTTTAAAAATATTTCTTTTTTTGAAAATATGAGTTTTCTATAAAAATATCGGTTCTACTGTAGACGTTGTAGTACTTTCCTGGGATGCGTGCGAGGAAATCACCACTTTATATGAAACAATAATAAATACTCACACGCCCTTTGTAGAGGTTTCATCTTTCATGGCGTAGCCGAGTGATACCGCCCGATAACTTCGCGAAATATTCTCAACGATTTATCCCCAACCACTACACAATGAGCGCGTAGACAAACGTCGTTTGAGCGCTATCAACATCGAACGCGTGAGTTTTCAAACCTACGAGGAAGTTTTTTTCCACCGCTCGTCACCGATTAGCGGAGCGCGAGATTGAACAACAACAGGGATTGCGCGCGTCGCATCGATTCCCAGTAACAGCGTGCGCGAACACTCTCTCGCCACTGTGTCGTTCACCATCGTGCGCGGAGCGCCCGATTTCCCGTTTATCGCGCCGGAAGCGGCGCTCTACCGTGGAGGGATAAGCCAGCCGCAACCGTGTACAGCTGCTCCAAGCTTTGACGGCAAGTGAATTGTAAACAAGCGGAAGCCAATGGTGGGGGGATGCTGCGAATGATACCATACACACGCTAGATGCGCGATTGCGTAGGTGTAATATGCTCTGAATATTATGTACAGCGGCTGTGGTGACGGAGAGAGAAAGACGGGATGCCCTATTAAAACATAGGGGTGCGAAAGCCAATGGAAGGCGAGCTAGCGGCACCCTGCGTTACAGAACGCCGGAGTAACTGGGCGTACGCTGTCACGTTTGTAGAGCGCTCTCGATCTGCAGTGTCGAATGGATGTGGATAAAGCTTAGAACTGTAGCCAAGCATAGTGATGACGATCTGACTCTTTATATCATCATGCATGATGAGGGAGATTTACTCCTCTATACAGCAAGGGGTACATTTCAGGAAGGATGTTCCAGTTGTGCAAATTAATGCGCTTAGTATGGAACCCTACTATGGAAAAAGAGGATGGCATTCAAGTATACTTTTGCTGAACTGATTTTCCCTTACGAAATATATTTGGAAATCTATACGCCAGTTTTCACTGCGTCTTCTGAATAAAATAATGCTCCACAATTGCGGTCTCACCATGATAGATAATGAAAGTTGCATAAAACATAATTTGCTCTACTTCGTGAGGATGTCCGAAGGAAGGAAGGAACAGGAGCGAAAGGAGGATGTTAAGCAGTTTAGAGAAATTGTGTATATATATCATGCATTGTTTCGTGCTTTTTTTTTTTCATTTTGCCCTAGAATTTATAGAACTTTCAAAAGTTGGCCAATGAGTGGCCAAGTTTCGCGCCCTTTGCAGCTTACGTCAAAGAAGATGTCAGAGGCCTTGCTGGTACCGATATTTGGAAGCTTCCAGCGATTCGGTCAGCTTATATAATCTTGCATTTGGTGCACTCTGTATAAATCTATGTGGGCTCAGATGGTAATATCAAGCTATCGGCAAAGATGACAATCATTATTATATGGGACGTCGTTTGTTCTTCAAGTTTACCGCTCCCGCTTGTGCTGATTGGAACGTTTGCCAAACGGTCGAATTGGTTAGGAGCGTTCGAAACGGAGCTCTCATGAACTCCTTTTCTACTAGCTTGCGGTGAGGGGAGTACACCCCCCCCCCCCCCCTTCCCCCGTGGTATGCAGCTTTACGACGCGCTTCCATATCTCCGACGTTCGCGTTGTACTTTACGGTCACGGAGAACTCCGGAAGCCCCGAACGTAAACCTCGATTGCGAAGATGCAGCAGGGAACGGAATTTCTCCGTTCGTGCTCTGCAGAGGATAACGTGCTACAGCTTCTTGACGCGTCGACCGCCTTAGTTCTGAATGTTGCGACAAGTGTGACACAGTCATGTAATCGAATTCCGAGGAGTGGGTGTAGAAGTAAAACTATGACGTAGATCAAACAGCGCTTGTTTTTTGTACCCGGCAATTGTCCAGTGTATTTGGGAACGCCATTTCCCAGACAAATATGTACCGACCACCCCGGAAAGTTCTATCGGTGGCAATTAGTCTTAAAATTTGGGTCTTACAATCATTCTATAGGCACCCCAGTGCGAATCACTTGGCTGCAGCATTATATTTCAGGCAATAAATGGTTGCGATTCACGTAGGACTGTACATTCGAAATAAATGAGCTTGACAGAATAGAAAACACAGGCACCACAGCGGCTGAGTGGCTGTTGTGGAGCGTTTTCTGTTTCTTCTTTTCTGTTTTTTTTTTTATTATTACACTGGAGTTTAGAATAATGATGTCCTACCAACTCACACCGGTTTTCATTTTCTGTAACGTCCTGTAGGCTGTGCTCTGTCACATGTTGCATTGTGTTCAGAACCCATGTGTTCAGTAAACACACTTCATAGTGTTGAACTGACCGCGAAACTACCGCGCTTGAAGTGCAGCTTGATTAAGTGACTAGTGAATCGAGATAGTTAAAGAAGATTTTACAGAACGCGGCAATCGACCCCCGTTCTGTAAAATCTTCTTTAACTATCTGACTCTGGCTATGTGTGCCCAAGTGGTTTAACTAGGACTTCTGTTAGGTGCCGGCTGCTATTCCCGAGCGTAAACGATGTGGCCGTGCAAGTGACCTGTCCCCTATTTTGCCCCTGGGTTTCTGTTTCAGTTGACACGTTTTCTAGGACACCTACGATTTCTTCCTTCAGATAAATAAAGTGACTATATTGGATTTGTGCGTAATTACATTCTTGGGGTTATCTGATCACGTGAATAACAGATGAAGACTACTTAAAGAATAATTTACATAGGCAAATATGGGCTGAACAAAACGAGAATTAACATTTGCCGTTTACACGAAGCTCAACAGCTCACTACGTAGTCTACCATTTTGCGGTGGTGGATTCGTTTAACAACTATAAATGACGGCAACAATGACATAAACTTTGCGCCAAAATTAGACGAATGGGAACAACGCGCTCGGTTAAAGCACCGCGCCAGCTGTTTGCGTGCAAGCACGTGCGGGCATAACGAACGCTCGGAACTCACGGGTTCAGATTCACACCGGCTTTGCCGTCTCGATACATGGCCACGGATGAACGGCTGCTGGCGTTCCTGTTGTAACACAATGGGACGACTCACGTGCGCAGACACATATACGGGCAAACTCGTCCTGCCGCACGTGAATGTAAAAGCGTTCCACTGTTGGCCTAGTGCCCGAACATGCCGCCAAATAACGCCCCACGGCGCTCGCGTCGCCACGCAGTGCTTTCCTACCATTGGTCGAACGTCGTCGACCAATGGCAGAGAGTCGCGGCGGTCACTTCAAACCTCCACTCCCTGTCGTTGGTTTTGTCGGCACGTGCTCTCAAAGCGCGGTGCTTTGCTGCACTGACAGGCAAGATATGTGTTTGCTTCGAGCAAGCGGCAGTTTTTATTTTATTGTTTTTTAGTGCGCGTGGTGTTATGTTCTCTCGCGTCACATAACTTCAGAGATAAGTGCGGGAGAGAAAAATTCCGCCAAATCCCCCAGAAGACCGTCTGTCATTCGCACGATGCAGAACGCTGAGCTAAGGCGGCTAAGAGGAAAAGCGCTACAGTGCTGTATCTGCTGATTTAGCCACGCGTACGGTTGAGATATTTCTTCCAAGGACGCCGTCATAAAGCTACCGTTATCCGGAAATGCTCAGGGAGGACTACTGAGGGAACGTCGGACTCGAGAATGTTGCAGGGCATAGTCTGGATGTGATGATTACGCTTCAATTTACTGTAAACCTTTAGCACTTCTCCGGCACTAGTTTCTACCATCAGCATTTCAGTTGCACACGAACGAAACAGGATTTCACAAAAGCGTCTTATGCTGGACGATTTGTAACAGGAACTTGTAGCCAATCATAATGCTGAGAATGCTATTACAGAAGGCAGCCATCCAATACGAAATATCACTAACGAACGTAAAGCTTCGTGAAATTCGGCTACGCTTACCTGAAGGCCTGTAGCCAGGAATTTTTTTCGGGGGGTGGGGGGAGAGGGATGGGGCTCACATTGCTGAATGTATTGGGAATTTGAAAAAAAAAGCACGCTTTATTTTTAATTTTTTTTTCGGGATAACATTCCCCTTTATCAAAATTTAGGGGCGGGAGGAGTGGGGGGGGAGGAACAGGTCCGTAGCCGTGCCGGACTACGGGCCTGCTTACCTGCATACCACTTGGCTAAAGAATGACTATTCGGACGGCTCATACCCGTTATTTGAAGTCGAAAGAAATCATACGTAGGCCTAAAGCCCTGCAGGCCAATTTAATGAAGTTCCCGCCAATCAACCAAAGAGCACGAGTTGGACTGTTCTATCATCATGGGAAGGCCCCGTGTGTTGACGTTGTTTAGTAGAAATCACTTCGTAATTTCATTGGCTGATGCACCCATTGCCCTCTTAGTGTTCGTTTTGAAATTCATGAGTATATGCTTTCACTCATACTAGGTACTGCTCCTAGTATACGAGCTACAAACTCGAAGCAGCGATGTTTTTTTGTGGAAACCGCACGGCAAGCCCTAATTTAACGGCTGGACTTCTACAGCTTACAGATCAATCGTATCATCATCAAATACAGGACCCTTTGTTGAAACGCTGGCTTCAGCGACGGAAGCTTCAAAATTGAGAGGGTACGATAATTATTGTAAAGCAACGTTGTTTCAACAATCTTTCGCTGTCACTCGGCAATGCAGTGCGTTTGAGCATGCTTTAGGCAAAAGCAACTGCGCACTCCTGGACGCCTTCATGTTCCTTACAAAAGGCTGAACTCGCAAGTCTGGTTGAACATAAGTGCGTCCTCTGCTTGTTAGTTTTAGTCCATTCGCTATGCAGCACAATGTTGTCCGCAGCAAGGAAACACCTTATGGGCGTCACACACGCACCTTCAGCTTCATCAACGGCCCATTTTTGCGCCCACTCAGGACGGAGGCTTATTACCGACAATTCCCAACATACCATGTCTTGCGCAATTGATTCCATTTTCCTCCTCTAGCTTTTCCTACTTTCTCACCCCGCCTGACTTTCTGTGCACCGGCCATGTGTCCCTCGTATTATGTGGCCCACCCAGCTCCATTGTTTCCTCCAGCTCCCCTATCCCTTTCCCTATTGTGGGGCAGCAAGCCGGTTTTTTCAAAACCGGTTACCCAAAACCGGTTACCCTTGCCACCTTTGCACTCAATGATGCATATTTTCTCCCTTCGCAACTACTAACTACGGTACCGAATACCTCTGTTTGTCCCATCATCTACTGTGCTGTCGTCCTATCTATTAATTGCTACGCTCATCGTTTGCCGTTCCATCGCACGCTGCGCAGTTCTTAACATCTCTAGTTTCATTGTTATTTTCCCTGTTCCTCTTCCACGTGTTCCTCGCACAATCCAATGGTAAAAAAACAACCCATAAAAACGAGGGACCTGTTGAAAGGAAACACGACGGGCGCTTTTCAACAAGTACGTCGTTTTTATGGGCTATTTTTCATCCCGAATACGTACCAACTTGTCCAACTTTCCACTTGAAATGACTGCACACGTGAATGGCGGCGGTAAGCATCGCGTCATAGTTTATAAACGCCCGCTGTATTCTTTCCATCCCGTCCTTACGGTTTGGTGAATTTCCTTTTTATGACTACACTCCCTGCGTTAGTAGCGTCCTGCTTTTAACAGATTTCGGTGGTGTGAGCGTACTCGAGTGAACTCTCTCGAGGAAATACTTGGAATGAACGAATCGCGCGTTGACAAAAACCAATGCGCAGAGTTAAGTTTGGCCGAGGTTGTCCCGCTTCCGTATTATTCCAGTCAAAACAGGAAGTTAAAGGGCCTTCGAGAGTAGCGGCTGCATCGCATTTTACCTTCGTGAGGACGTTGGCGGTGCACAGAAGGCAAACGGCGTTGGCTCGCAGTTCGCTGTTTTCGGAAACGAAAAACGCAGCTGTGTTTGGTTCACATGCGGTCGTGATAGCTCCCGGCTGAAGGCCTTTGTTGCGCTGATTCACGGCACGCAGCTGGTTAGAAAGACACGGTCACACTGCGCAGCATCGACATATTTTCACGTCGTCGTTGTTTATGGCCAAACCATGTTCCCACACTTTCAAAACTCCATCCAGGCTTTCGACGCAAACACGAAAAAAAAAACTGGGTCAGTATGCAGAAAGTTTTGTTACGCTAGTGAAATTCCCAAGAAGAAAAAAATTGGCCGCGTATCTGCGTGCTTCGCTGCAAATGTCGTCGAAAGACGATAGCTGGCATTGATAAAATAGAGGAGGCCCTGCATGGCATACGGGCGCCATCTAGCAGTGGCGTCGGGAAACATGAGCTTGTGCAGAACCCAGGTCCACTGCCAGGTGGCAGCTCCATATCATCGGCAGAGGGCTTTTTCATGCATAGCGTCGCATTTTCAGCGCAGCCTAAGAAACACTAGGGTATTTATAATTACGTATCTATGTATTTTCTAGTAAAGGAACACACCACCTAATACTTACGTATTGATGTTGCGCCTCAGATATGCGTAATATTTGCTTTTTGGTCGACAATGTTCGCAAGTATGAACGCAGCTACCAGTTCAAGATGGCTGGGCGTTCAGGAAGCGCTTAAACTTTGGCCGGGTGGCTGAATCGTGTGACAGACAGACAGACAGAAAGTAAGACCAAAATTTCTGCGTTCAAGTATCTCAAGAAAGGCTATTGTCTTTAAAATTGGAGCCGACCCTAATACTGGACTTCGTTGTCTGTTGGTGGGACTCGCACGTCGGCATTCGTGTTCTCTTGTGTATACCTTTGGTTAACATTGTTTTAATCTCACTGCCGAAGCTGGTCTCAGAGGCCATGCAAAAAGAATCATGTGGTTCAGATCCGCTACGCCAGGTGCCGCAAAGGTTCCAGCTGCTCGCAAGAAAACAGTCTCTTGCAGTGAACACATTGAATTAATTTTCTATAATTATTCAGTCAGTTTATTGACGCCGGACCAAGAAACGGTGGAAAGCATAACCTCACCGCGAGCAACCGGGTGGCCTAGGCCAGGCAGCCAATCTGGAGGTTCTGAATGAAGTTTTCTCGAGTCCAGTCCAGTTAATTTTCCGTTTTCTTGAGTAATCATATCTATCCAACATAGGTCTTAACTTGATCCAGATCCATCAATCTCGTACCAGCTTTATTTTTTACAAGGACTGTTTCTGAATATTCCGGAAAACAGAATGGCTTGGAAGCGATACATGAGTGCAATTTGTTGCTCCTGCTATTAAAAAACCATCCAATAGCGGTAGCGAACACAATTTTAGCGATGGTGGTCTAGCAGTTAGAAACTGTTCTCAAAATGGGGCGCCTGTGCCCAGGGGCGTAGCCAGAAATTTTTTTCGGTGATGGGGGGGGGGGGGGGGGGCACCTCCTTTATTTCGGGGAGGGCACCTTCTTTAAATGGCCATTTTTCGCTATGTATGCCATGGCGAAAAAAATTTCGGGGGGGGGGGGGGCACGTGCCCGGTGTGCCACCCCCCGGCTACGCCACTGCCTGGGCCCTAATCCACCGAGATTCACAGCAAGGCGGCTGCTTTCGGAGAGCGAACATGTGGATGCTGGCGTCAGTGCCGCTGAGCATCTGCTCAGGCAGCTCGTTCGGCAGCAGCAGAGGTAGACTAAGTACTTCCACCAGTTGTGTCGCAAACCCACAATACAGGTTTCTCTCCCACAACGATATGATGGAAGCGCCTGTGAATCAGACTCTGCTTGTAGTCTAATAAAACTTTTATGTGCTACCGAGGGCACCGTCCGAATGAGTTCAACTGCATGTCAAAGGTATGTGTGTAGAATGATATATGTACGTCATCTCAAAAGGACAAATAAAAAATAGTCACGGATAATTACTGAAGGAATTGTGTCTATACTGGTTATATGAGAAAATTTGAGCGTTAATAAACCATGCCCTTTTGCTTAGCAACTACAATACGACGCTAAAGC
Organism: Rhipicephalus appendiculatus; assembly: GCA_030522465.1. Lineage (NCBI taxonomy): Eukaryota > Metazoa > Arthropoda > Arachnida > Ixodida > Ixodidae > Rhipicephalus > Rhipicephalus appendiculatus. The sequence continues at coordinate 235,994 of JALIZH010018591.1, forward strand.
GTCCTCTCTGTTCGATACAAAATTCACCACCTATAACCATCGAGCCTCTAGGCTTCACTTTTAGGCTTAAGTGCGAGGCGTATCTTCCCAGGTTTCAACATCTAAGAAGTACGAGTTCGTAGTTTCGCTTGACTCGAATATATTTTTTAAATGAGTAGCTGCTATAACACCGGACGATCTTCACTGTTATCCTTCATTTCTCTCAGTATCATTTTACAACCTTGTAAGTGAGCCGAAGGAACCAGGCGCTCAAACTACGTACACCTAACTTAGATGTGCTCGCGAAACAAGCTTCTACTAGTGGTATCGTGTGTGCACAACACTGGCATGTAAGACGCACTGCGACTACTTACGACATTACGCGAATGTAAGCATCGTTATGCGAGTTCACGCAGTCCTTTACATGTAGTCTACAAAGGACTATAACAAGGCAATCCACGGTATGATGGCGCTAAAGCTAGGAAGGAAGCAAAGCAAGCGCTCTTAAAATCTACGCTGCGGTCTTTGTCGTGCCCACAGAGCTAGCTGAATCTTACAACACATACATTTAACACTCGTAAACAACAAGACATGATGCCGAATACAGTAGCAGTAGCTTACAGAAACACTCCTTCCTGATTCGCCGGTCGGCATCGGATGTGTGAAATACACCGCTGATTTTACGTGAAATATGGAGACCAAGCGTTACAACTCTCCTGATGAGCAGTCGCATGGTAACGGTGGCGTTTCAAGTGCCTTATTATGACAGCAATTGCATAGAGACTCAGGCGGATCTTTGCCGTTGCCGTCATGTCCTGTATAAAGTTCAAATCGATAACATCGCCCCGCGCTTCGTATGTTTGCAGTAAGAGTGTCACCACAGCCAAAAGCGAAAGCAAAACTGAAGAATACGAAAGTGTCCGCGAGAGAAAGATGAACGTGCGCTCGTCAGTTTCGCAACGACAACAGGCGGAGCAAGAACACGGCCAGCTAGCAGGAGCGCAAGGCGTTCAGCCTGAGGGACCAAACGGACCGAGCTGGTGCCACCAGATAAGCCGGAACGAGCTTGGCGGTTTCCTGCGGCGAACGAGTGTTCCGGCCCAGGCCTCGCGGGCTGTTCCAGCATGCGGGCCAGGGCGAGCAACTGATCCCGTACCGGGTGGTGTCCCAGTTCAACAAGCTACCGGAGGCGTCGCCATGGTGCTCAGTCGGCTCGGGTCCGGCACATCCGAGTGCTGAGGACGTGGCCTCGGCGCCACGTATGTTGCAGTCCGGCACAACCAAGTGCTGAGGGCGTGGTCACGGTGCCGCGTCGGGCGCATCGTCTCCCGACACATTCCTGAGAGCAGTTCCGGAACTGCTCGTGGCCTCACGAGCGCCTCATGGTGTCGTCCTCTGCTGCAAGCTTGCTTCGGCCTTCCTCTCTCGGTACCATGAGTGACGTCTGACGGACCTCGTAGACTCCGATTTAGGCAGTGAGGACGCGGCGGTTTCTCGCGTGAGCAGAGGTTGGGACTATAAGGACTAAGCATTGTTAAGGGTAGTAACTGTATTGTTGACCATAGTCAGTGTTTGTACATGTTACCTCGTGTTGTCGATAAATGTTTTCTTGTCCGTGACTTGTTTGTCTATATCTGAGGGCCCAAGAACCACCACAATGTTCTACGCACGAGTGAAAGCGTGTGAGGGATACCGACGGTTCCAGCACGGACGTAGGTCTTCTTCTTCGCGCGATTGCGCAAAGAGAGTTGCCGCAAGGTTGCTTGCGTGCAGGAACTGCGAACTTTGATCAAACGGGTGCACTCGCGCGTGCTATGTCGACGGAGATCAGCAGACGGCTCACGCCTTACTACGTGCTGTGTTCTCACCCCTTGTTTCACGCTGAAGCGATAGGCGTCACGAAGGTCGCTTCGCTCGCTGCGGCGGCCATGTTCCCTCACGCTAGCATCTTGCAGAGTTACGCATTATCGGATCGAAAGGTGTTAGCTGCTAGCCTTGCTTGGTATAACACGCTAACTTGTTGCCATTGCATTCATTGCTTCACCCCTTGCGGCGACAATTTGACTCTTTTTTTTCTGTGTTTTTTAAACCCATTGAGTTAGTAGCACTTTGCATTTCGAACGCCCAAAGGCGATTGAATCCCTTGAATTCAATGCAACAGACATGAGCTGTCCTGAGCAGATGTCAATAAGTACATCAATTAGTCTAATGTCGCTGTAAGATTTGTATCTTTTTCGCGTTATTGTAGTTGTTCTTACTCTCGACGTCTATTATAGTTTATGGCATCTATGTGCTTCAATTTCCTTTTGTTCAAAATACGGCGAGCACGATTTGACGTTTTTAATGGTTATGCGATCATATTGAACCAATCAGGCAGTTTCAAAAGTCTGCAAAGTTGGGAAGTTGCAGACATCGGCACCGACGCTTGACTTCTAACATGACACGCCTGCTTTTTAGAACTAACTTACCTCCCTTACAATTGGCTGCACAACTGAATAAAGTAACAAAGAGTTCAGGACGGTTGAAAAAAGCCGTTCTTTGATATTTCGCTTACGTTTGAGAAATAGAAATACACTAACGCATATAGTTTCACTTTATCAATAACGAATTCTCCCTGTCGGCTTAGTGTCAGTGAAGCTCTACACCAAAGCCATCACATCCAAACAAACATCGTCGTTTCAAGAGGTCCAGTGAAATCTACCCTTAACATATCCAATTCTGCTGGTTTCGGCAACGGACAAAATTTTGCTGATGCGCTACGATTGTACTCCTTACGGATACTACACCATTCTTGCCAGCAGGCGTTAGAAGCGGCATCCCCGTATAAGCGACCGCCCATCGGTGTACAATACAGGCATGTCCCGCTCTGAACACGTGAACGAATTATTTATTACGGACGCTCTTCCAGAGTCATATAGGACAATACAGAGATCGATGTATTTCATACTGAGCGATAGCAGGTCCAGGATACAGTGCACAACAAAGGTTCTCAATCTAAAAAAAAGAAATTTAGAAGTAAAAGTGACATCCTTTGAGAATCACCGGAACATATTCGCGGCGCAAGCATAAAACACATAGTGGTACAGTGCCTTCACGGCAATTTTCTCAAGTGACGCTGTAGAAGATACAACGCTGCGACCAAATGTTTGAATTTCCCGCGGGGACCTCTTGTGCATCCGCCGTCGAAACAGCTTGCCTTGTAAACATCGTGAACAAAAACTTACCCGCTGTCGCTAGGCAACCGACCCGTGAAATTTCTGACGGGAGGAGGCTTGCTTGTGAACGACTCAGTCCTCGGGCACACCATTCTACAGAGTTCACGGCGCAGTCAACAGTTCACCGCACTGTCTCAAACAGGTCGTCCGTCGAGGACTGCGGAGGCTTCGCTATAAGGACGTCTTCGGTCGTAGCGAAACGGCGCCGTCACCAGAGAGTCTGCGCCGTGGTCGTCGACCAGAGTGACAATCGCGCAGCTCCGTTACGACCAAGGGTACGAACAGCGGTGTACGTGAAATCATGTGCGAGAGCACCAGCTGCTGCGCATTGCAGTCGACTTGCGTTGGAATGGGAAGTGACTCGCCGTTGCAGGAATTTTCTTTGTGAACCGTCGCCATCGCGTTTTATTTATTTATCCGCGACCAGCCCCTCCCCCTCTATTTCGACCGTTATCCTCGTCCACATGAGCGACGTCGAACACGTGCGTGGAAATTGTCCGCGCCGTGGAATCCCAGGAAGGCGGCGGCGTGTGATGAAACAGCCACAGCCCCGTCACAATTCAGGGTCGCCGCGCAGGCTTCTCGAGCAGACAGGCATGTTGTCAATCCCAACCCGACAGTTGCTGCGCCGTTATCTCTCGCGTGCCTCTAGGGGCAACAAGAGAAAGAATAATTAGCGCGCTTGTCGTTCCTCTGTCTCTACCCATCCGCCTTCCTTCCAATCGCGAAACACCTGTCGCTCTGATTTCCTCTGGTCTTGAAGACGTGCCAAATGGCCGATGTAGTGCCGTTGGAGCTAATGTCAGTCAAGACCCGCAAACCATTTTTAACCAGCAGCCTACGAGAGGAGTTTGATCGCTGGCCGAACAGGAAAAACTAAGATTCGAAAACGTGGGCGTGTACGAGCACTTACGCGGAAGGCCAGCCGTAGCGACGTTGTCTGTCTTGTCAGATACCAAACAAGCTTTTGTTTTCCTGCCGCCGGTTTCCCAAAAGGTCCTGCATTCCATCTCAGTTTGTCCCTATTTCAAACGACTCGCACTTTTGAGGTCGCCAGTGCTTAGCGGAAGAGCAAAGGTATGGCAATTCAAACAAGCAGATGTGGTTGTAGGCTTTTGTCATCACGCACCCGAACAGTAACACCTGTTAAAATTTCCACCTGCTTGTGTAGCCTTTTAGAACGTTGCTCAGAGTCTAGTACAATAACGGTAAGCGTAGTACATCCAAGAGACTTTGGAGCATGGAGGAACATCGCTTTGGAGTTTCGGTGCTGGAAGTCCAACGCTTAGACAACAGCCGGTACAGGAATCAGACTATGTGGAGCAAGGCACAGACCTGTGGCTCGTGCGTCTTTCCATCCCACAAACTCTAGCACAGCAGTAAAGAGACACCCGGTGATGTACCCGTGGAAACTGCTGAACGCTGAACTTGTGCGTTAAAAATATACTAACAACCCAAGCCATAATACATGGTGCCTCAGGAACTTCATCTTATAGCCATTCTTAGTTCATGAATTCCAATGTGTGCTCGTGGTACGCAGTCGTTCTTCTTGCCTTCCACAGAGGACACGATTCGATGAGGGTGATAAAGAATAGTTGGCCGCGGAAACAAATACATAGTTTTAATAATAGTGTTTCGTATGTTTGCATAATTCAGTCATTTGTTGCGAAGTACGGAAAACTTTCACAGCTGCAGCAAAGAAACAAGCAGAAAAGAGGCGCATGGAGGTCAACCCCAAAAGTCTCTCGTCAGCTACTCTACGCTGTAGAGGTCGGACAGGGGTGTATGTTTATGTTTCACTCTTTAGGTTATCCAAGATAAATTGTATTCCATATCGGTTCATTGAGAATAGGATTTGAGCGCCTCTGCGATGCCGTTGTCGTATACATAGAGAGAAGAATGTTTTGATTCCTAGCTGAAGGCTTACCCTCACGTATGCGTTGGAGTGAAAACAACAAGGATGCCGGTAATATTTTGCGCAGAGTTCAAACCCTTGCACTGACCTCGAAAACAAACACACTGGGAGCGCACGACAGATATTGCACTGGTCTGTCGACATCGTTCCGAAACCTGCCGCGGTTTGCGGACAAGCTTAGGGGGCGAGTCATGGTTGAAGGTGAACGACCTCTTTTCCATTTTCGTAGCAAGCACGGCATGCGATAGGCGCGATAATAAAGCATGCCATCTATGCCAAACACGGCATTCGCGTAGCTCTTAGCGCATGCCGTTGAGTCACCGCGTAAGTAGAAAGTCTGCACTGCCCACAGGCTTCCGGTAGGTGAACCACATGCTTGTCGTGAAAAAAAAAGAAAAAAAAAAGGAAAACGGGACAAGAAAACAACTGTCGTCTGAAGGGCGATACAAAGAAAAGACATCTAGTCCGGGGGCCGCAGGCTTCTCCAGCTTTTTTGTTGTTGTTGTTGTTGTTGTTGTTGTTTTGTGTTTTTTTTTCTTACTGCACACTCGCATCTCAGTGAAAATTGTCCTATATACAGTAACACACCAACGACGCATTCTTGTTTGTGTAAATAAGAACCGCATAGGGACCCTAAAAAAGCGCTGCTTGGCCCCGCAAGATGGTTACGGGAATGAATGTTAACTGAAATGCATTCATTCTAAAAGCTGTTTTGATTCATTAGGTGAAAATAATGGTTTAACGCGTCAATATATGGCGGTAAGATCAACACCTTTTTGGTGAACTTTATTCGATTTCGCGTCTGTTGCCACTTGGCGTGGGTGTGCTCACGCGGCAAGTGTATTTTTTCTGTTTCAAAATTATGCTTAAGTAATACACGTTAACATATTTCCTCGTGTGTACCTTCTAAGCGTATCTTCCGGCGGTTCGCGACGAATGACGATGCATCGTTATCGAACTAATCGGCATCGGGGGGAACGCACCCACTAGTATAAAATACACGTACACTGAAAAATTTCTCGCCCGTGCACTCCGCACATATGGTCAACGAGCGAATCGGCGAAGTGCTGCCTGGTGTTTATAACTGAGTTAATCCCGAACGTTCATCAAATTAGTTCTCAATTTGGGTTACGTCTCTCCAGAAATCTGAGTTGGTGTTTTAAGCCTTTGCGTTTCCTATTAGTATACCAGTGGTAATTAATGGTTATTGCCTAATTTCTATGGCACATACATGCTAGAAGCTTTTGCACGCATAGCCCGTAGGAATTTTGGTTTCGCATAGCCATATACAACTTTGTTGTAAAACGTCACATACAAGAGATCATTGGAGTAGAATCATTTATTTACAAATTGGCACGTTGGTCTTCGCGTTCTAGGCAGACTAGGCATGATAAAGAAAGAAAAATAACCATCCAACCGCAATAACAAAGGTTGCAGGAAAAACAATCTCGTCAAAACAGAAGCCTTTCCGCACGCAACGTCACACCTGATTCGCATGGCATTACCGCAGTAACGTCGGTGTCGCAAGCGCCTACGATCCTTTCCCCTCGCTAATTAAGAGAGATAAGTGTGCCCGCGTAATCGTCGGGCATTTGGGCCCCGTCGGCATAGTCTCGCTCGCGTTGACGACATTCTTCGTCCCATTCTTGCCCAGATAAGGCGAACAGAGGAAATGAATGGAGTTCTTTGACGGGCGGCGCTCTTACGGGACGCATTACGCTCCTATCTCCTTCCTGTCTTACCCTTGCAGATTCCGTTGTCAACAACGTGCAATGAGAGTCTGGGACCCTTCCGCCGGTGCGCGCAGCTTTTGACAGCGTACCCATTCGGATTCCTTTGACGTCGCTTTCTGCAATGCTCGCAGAGAATTTACTGCCAGCCCTATACTCGGCTTTGCATTCTCAGTGCGGGCCTCTCGCTCGCCAAGGAAATGGAGCGAGTCTGTTGTCGTCGAAAATGACGGTGCTCCTTCATTAGGATACGGCTGCTTGCGCATTCCTTAGATGCCTTAACACTGAATGAAACGTTCATAGGAGCGCGTGCACGTTGCACTGAAACCTACTGAAAAGAATTGGTGCGTCATGATCAAAAAGGGTCTGTCCACAGGAGCGTATACGCAACAAGTTGAGAATCACCGTGAGCAGCGGAAAGGTTATTCGAATAAGGGTTCGGATGGGATCCGACCTATCAACAAATATTCCTGTAGACACATTGGATGATATATACTGAGTATTTATGCGCTGTATTTTACAAGTACATGTCTTGCCATTAACAGTTTCTTGTTATTAAAGCGTACCTTAAAAAAAAAAAGAATGCCAAGCGGACTTACTGCAAGGGTCGCCTGAGGAGCTGTATCGCTAGGACAGGCTTTGTAGGCAGAGAATACGCGATGTCAGGTCTGTGCAGATAGAAGTGCACTGCATATACAGCAAGGTTTTAAGGATTCTGTCCCACTCGTATTATAACGATGACCCCAGCCGATTCTGCAAGGTTCACCGAGGACGAGTAGCAAACGAAGCGCACATGTTGAATAGCTAATTCAACGCAACTCAAGTAAATCACTAATTTTATTCAGCATGATTTTTCAGTGAATTCGAGGTCCGTTTAATTGATGGGTATCCTATGGTTCATCATTAGGTTTATAGAGCACTTATTATTCATCGTTAACTATCGGCAACACCACCTAAACACTTTGCGGCGATTTCCAATTGCAACGGGACTCCACTGAAGAGAGGCCACTCTGCTCTGCCGCTTATTGCTTCGAGTAGCTTTCACAAAGTCATATTCGTTTCGCATACGGATGGCCGACAACGCTACTTGCGACGCCTGCGGCACCGAGGAGACTTTGCAGCATATCTTCTGCGACTGTCCTCGCTACGCTGTGCAGAGACGATCCCTCTCATCCGCCCTCGCTCGTCTCGACAACAGAACGATGACGCTAGAAACTATTCTCCAGCCATCGAGAATTCAATCAACCAAGGCATTACTCAAATTCCTAAGGACAACAGACTTGCACGAGCGGCTGTAGACTCTTAACGATGCCGCACACTGCACAAGACTGCTGCTCTGCGCTGTGACGTTATGTGTGTGCGTGTGTGCTCCTCCTCTTTACTCTTCTTTCAATCTCCCCCATCCCTTCCCCTATGCAGGGTAGCATACCGGTTATGCCAAACTGGTTAACATCCCTGCCTTTACTCTCTCTTGTTTTCCTTCCTTCCTTCATTATTCATTGTTTTACTTACAAATGCATGTAGGTATATTGATCACTTCAGTCAGTACAACTGCACTTCTTGCAGCATATTTTTACAGTGGCCACCACGATCAGCTGCGCCAACGGTGCGCCACCGAAGCTAATCACAGGGGCCACGATTTTAACGAACACTAAGCCCTGATTGGCTTTGAACAGGATTGGCTGTAACCCTTGAATAGAGGACAGAAAATTTCAGCTAAAGAAGCACTGACGTACAAAACCACTGAAGGGTTAACGATATTTTCTCCAGAGGCCCCTTGAAATTCGTTCAAGTGAAGGCTCACTGTATTGCGAGCTTCATTTGATTCTTGATGAAAGCGGTGAACAAGCGAAGACCAAGAGAAAGGTAGATTGGGGGTATTTCGCGGTGGCCTAAATTTTCCATTGACACTTGTGTCCCAACGATACTGTTTCAGGAGTTGATGAGCTCACAATACCGCGTTTGAAAGTAGGGGCATTGTCCGAGGGGCTCATCTTTTTCGTATTACACGCATATTATGAAACCGACAGACAATGAATCCAAGGAAAGCATAGCATAGATTATTTGTGGCTTCCTAACTGCATTGTAATGATTCTCACTTAAATTGGAGGAAATTAAAGTGAATGAAAAAGCACCCTTTCCTGTCGGTGGGATCCGAACCCACAACCTTTGCATTACGCGTCCGATGCTTACCATTTGAGCTGCAACGGAGGGCAGTCCCTCGTGCCACTATTTGGGTAGCATTTCATCATCAGCAGCAGCAGCAGCCTGACTACGCCCACTGCAGGGCAAAGGCCTCTCCCATGTTCCGCCAATCAACCCGGTCCTGTGCTTTCTGCTGTCACGTTATACCTGCAGACTTCTTTCTTTGGTATTTATGTGTGCCTAATAACTGGGAGTGTTAGCCAGTGCCACTGGACCACGTTCCCCGTGACGCCCTCTGGAAAAAAAGAGTGTTCCACATCGCCGCCTGAGTTTCGAACACTAAGTGGTCGCCATTAATCCAGAGCCCTCCACTACGAGACACCTCATAATCACATAATGGTTTTGCATGTAAAACAGTAAATATTATAATTTATTATTATTATTATTATTATTATTATTATTATTATTATTATTATTATTATTATTATTATTATTATTATTATTATTATTATTATTATTATTATTAAGACTCATCCAGAGACACAAGGAAGACAGCACGCGTCATCGTCATGGCCGAGTGCACCGAAACCAGTGCAGCAGTATGTTATCGTGACACTGTGGATAATGGACATACGCATATTCAGCGGCTTTTCGGCAATAATGTTGTTTTAGCTAGGGTAGTGCAACCACGCCGTCAACACCGCCGGCATATCTATTTGCCACATATGTCTTTCCTCTTCTTTGGTTTTTTTTTCCCCCCTTTTTTGGCGAGCGCTGCGCACGCCCTTTTTGTTATCTATTGCGAGTCAGTGAAGGGGCAGTATCTTAATGGTAGCCAGTGGCTTGCAGTTGGCGCTTCAACTGCTCGCGGCGTTTAGGACGGCCCCCCACCTCTACCCTCCTCCCCGCAGTCATAAGCAATGAACTCCCCCCCACCACCCCACTTCACCCCTTAGAAAAAGAAAATACGGGCGTGTTCAAAATCGACTGGTCGACAGGTACGGCTGTTATCACTTCCTAGCACTGCTAGCTTGGTTCTCGCCCGGTTTTCCGGCATACCAAAAGCATGGGCAGTCAAGACATTCAAATGGGGCCAATGAAGTAGTTATCGCGTTAACAGAACACTGTAACGATTACAATGGTTCACATGATATATCTCTGGTGAGTGCTGAAGCTGGACGTTGTATTACAGAAAGTCTATCGCCCTTGCGAATGCGCGATTGCGATAGCGAAGTATCGTTAGTTCTCCACTTCATGCTATTGACGTTACATCTACAAAATAGATAACAGTGGAGAAAAATAGAGCTCTTAAGTAGAATAACAGTTAGTAAAATAGAGCAATGAATTGCAGCTTTTTGTTGAGCAAGCCTCAGTCACGTACAAAAAAAAAAAGTTACTTTCACAGCAGTTCTGGCTTTTCGTTCGGTTTGCTTGAGTGTGTTTGTACGCAAGCGGTGAGGGAGAGGCAAAAAAGGTGAAAAATCAAGCAGTTACCTGCGCCATCTATCTGCCGGAGTAAAGTGCGAACGGTTGAGATTATCCAGGCGGTGGCTTCACTGAGTGACACGTGGATCAGATGCATTCTTTCCACATGCTCCTCCCGATCGTGTACCTGTACTGCCGTTGAGCTGACGGACAGTGTTTGTGACAACGCACGCCCTCTCGCGTCCATCGTTACTGCAGCCTCATGACAGGGACTGTTTCACTCAGTGCCGTCAGTTTCATAAGTACTGCTGCAAAGCCACGCGAAGTCAGCTGGAAGGGTGCTCTCGGTTGACGAAAATCCCCGCACGCAACCGCGGTCGCTTACGCTGGCGTCCGCCAATGAGCGGCGCAATAAAAAGAAAAATTCCACCGCTGATTGGCGGAAGCCAACCGCAGCTTCAGCCTTTACAGCGACTATCACATCTTCCCATTTAGTACGGTATTATAGGAAATTGTGCGCTGGTCTAAAAGAGCCCGTTATTCACGGCGACTTTGTATGATATCCTCCAATACGCGGCAGAAATTTTATGCAGCCTACAGCTCTGTTGCAAACACCTGCTACTGATACTATTGTAAAGGTATGCCCTATTGAAAGCAAAAAATTGTTTTAACCCGGTTCTTAACGGCTGTGACAGACCAGGCATCATGAGAAATAACAGAACAGCTACATTAGCAGCGTACCGCGTTTCCATTCTTAAGCGAAGGCAGCTCTGGAAAGTCCGAAACGCGATTACCTCCGATAATTGATGCATTCAAGAGCATTGCATTGCATAAGCGAGGTAAAAGATGTATGGGGCGTTTCCATGTAAATTAGTTTCCGCACGGAGCACGGATCGCATTTTTTGCATTCCACATTCAATCACCACGAAAAAACCTCAACCTATAGATATAGTTCTTTCGGGGAGCGCATGGAGGGCGGGTGATTGATTCGTTCTGTTTTGTCTTTATTTTGTTCTTTGGGGTTAAAATGTAGGGCAAGCGCAGATTTTGGAAGGACGGCCGCTTAGCTTTACTTAGTCCCAATGTCTTATTTCCGTGCTCACTCCGTCGGACACGGCTCGAGTTACCATCCAAATACCCAACAATCACACCGTCTCCCTCAGATCTCCTGCAGTTACCGCAATGTACAGCTCCCATTGTGGTGCTTCGGAACCTTAATTGAAACCTTTTCTCTGGCAGCTCCCAAATTCGGTGTTTCGATACCTTTATTGACACCTTTTCACTGTAAAAATACGAACAAATCGAAGACTTCAAAATGGTCTTAGGTTGAGCCTGTAGATACAGTTTCGTTACCGCAAACAGCGCGCGAAAACAGACACACAAGAAGAACAGACAGAACCAGGCGCTGACTGCCAACAAGGAGTCTATTTTTCCGAACGGAAAAGTCACTAAGAACCAGAAAGAGCAATGAAACGCTGCCGTTAGACCATTATAATATATCCGCTCATTTTTAAGCATCTTTACTTTCTGTTCTCCATTTGGTCGCACTCATAAGTGCGATCCAAAGGGGTGTGCAAGAGTGGGAGAGGAGGCAGGTGTAGTCAGGAGGGGCGCCCCCCCCTGATCATCTAAGGAGAGCGCCAATCAGTTCATATCTTTGCTCGTTTACACCTGTCCCGTCACTGCTTATTGTGCAGGGTAATGGTCATGCAGGCTTTTGAAAATAATGGCAGCCGAGGGGACCACGGATGTTGCAGCCGAATACCTGTTTAGTGCGCACTTTTACCTCTGCAAAACAAGGGACCTAATGCAGGCCGTTGAGAGAAGGACGTCATCACTTCATTGTCATATGTGTATCCATTGCGTACTTGCTTTCTTTCTCGCTCCACCAATCGCGAAGGAGGAGTGAGGGGCTGCTGTGAAACCTGCCCCCCCCCCCCCCCCCCCCAGAGGGACCGCTGCCCACGCCTATGCAAAAGAACAGACTCTTGGGCTAGTTGGTTTGTAACGTTCATTCGAAGCCATAGCGCTAAAAAGACAGGGACCACAGAAAGACCTCTGGCAGCGCACGTCCCGTCCTCTTTCTGTGGTTCCTGTCTTTTTAGCGCTATGGCTTCAATGCACGCCTATGCGTCCGGGAACGTTTTCACGTAGCTACGCCGACGTGCTCAGCGTCGCCGTCCTCACACGTGCCGCGCGCTGTCCGAGGGTGAATGACGATCCCACAACGGCACGCGACTCGACGCGGTGACGGCCGCGAAGCCTGAGCGCTGGCACGCAGCTGCCGCGGTATGCGCAGCTGTGGTATGTGTCTGCGGAATGCTCCTAAACTTCGATGACGAAACGTAGGTACATGCGCGCTGTCGAGCCAGAGAGAGAGAGATTGCGTGAGTTCGGGAATTCCAGGGACGGCTGTACTCCGGGATTAAAAAAAAAGAGTGTACGTGCGAGCATCGGAGGTCCGTCCAGATTGTTGAAGTGTCACTGTGTAATTTCTATTAGTGGGTGAGAGTTATAAGTGGGGAGAGTAAGCAAAGAGTTTAGCGAGATATCGCTCGAATGGACCAATAGAGTGCGAGCGAAGCGAGACTTGGGGCTGAGTCAGCGTATGCGCGAGTGGTCGAGCCAATGAATGAACAAGTGCGCATGAACGGATAAGTGAGTGAAATGGCTACTCCAAAGGTTCGAAGTCTACCACGAAGGATCTCGAGTGATCAGCGAAAAAAGTCGCGCGAGAAACGAAATAATCCGTGTGATAGTTGCTGCCTTTCGTGGCCAGATTGATCGATTTGCGGAGGCCAGAACGTCCCGCATATGTACAAGAGCGCAAACATAATAAGAAATGAAGCTGTTTTAAGGAAAAGATAGCCATGTGTGGATGACGGTGATGATGAGGATTGTGGTGACGTTAATTAGCATCCACTTTGAAACTGGGTCGCAAGCGGCATTTGCCTAGCAAGGAAGAAGGGGTACAAACCTACCCGATTTTTTTTTATTTTGCACGTGTATATATACCTGCCCACATACAAACACACGCACGAACCATACATAAAGGTTGGCTAGTCGCCTACATTCATCCCCCCCCCCCACCCTTGAAAAGAATGTATGGCTACGCCGCGGGCAACTGGTAGCAAGCTAGCCTGGGACTAAATGTCGTTTAGTGGATGAATGGATGGATGGATGGATGGATGGATGGATGGATGGATGGATGGATGGATGGATGAATGGACGGGCAGATGGATTGACGGATGGATGGTATGAGCGTCCCCTTTATAACAGGGGCGGTGACATGTGTGCCACCAGGTTCGAAAGAAAAAAAATACTTTTGTTTATGCTGACTTATTGCTTTGCCTACTTGGATTAAATCCGATCTTACTCTAGAATATATACTATAGCACATGCACCGACAGCGACACCTAGTGGCGCTGAGTTCAATCATAACGCTTGGTAAGCTTTCACTCTTCACACCATTTATCGAAAAGAGAAATGGTAAGATTCGAATCGAAGAGAATAGAGAAAATCCTGGTTGCAACGGATACCATGGCAGTTACGTCCGCGTCATATTCGCTCGTAAAGGTGCTCGGGCAACAATCTTGGGGCGCTCTACGAGATTTTAGCTTTGACGTAGTCCCTCCTATAGACTCCATTGTCGTTCTCACCCCGCACTACTACGCTGTTTTCGTTTGATGAGCCAGCGCGAAAGTGATGCTTGTCACCCTGGCATTCTCGGATTTTAGACGGCGAAATGACACGAGCGGCGTACACTTGAGCCCAGCGAAGGTTGTGGTATTCATTCATGTCAGCCGGTGACTCAGAAAAACACACTAGGCTGATATTGAGTGTGTTTTTATGTTGGTGTATACTCGTACCCGCGTTCCTCCTTGCTCAACTATAGAGTGTACCGCGTGACGTAGTTCCAAATAGCCCGCTTCGCGACACCCTTGACCTCTAAACACTGACGCAATGCCTCATGACAGGCAAAAACTCGGGAAAAAAAAGCACCACCAATTAGATGTTTTTTTTTTTTTGTGCCTTTCAAAGTACTCGGTCGCGTTGCCCGATTAAAAACATCGGAATATTAGCGCCATCTACTTGGCACGTCACAGGATACTCTGGTATTTTTCCCCTCAGCTGCGGAATGCTGCTTCTGCTCTGCAATATTTAGCTGGAAATTCAGGAGTGAATCGTGCGACCAAAGCGTACAAAAGCACGCTCGTGTCCTCATTGGCTTTGAGGAGCTTGTTCGTTTTGCGAAAATAAGCCCACGCGCGCCATTTATGAGAGCACTTTGCCATCTGGTAGCCTATGGCCGCTATGATACGTTTTAAAACATACACCTGCGGTGAAATGACCCGTTTACTCTGCGCCGTGTCTGCCGTTTTATGACGTTTTTTTTTTTTTTTTTTTTTTTTTTTTTTTTTTTTGCGCGCCTTTTTTTTATGCCTTGAAGCTGTACTAACGCACTTCGGCTTTTGCCGCTCATGTACGCTACATAAAAACTGCTCCATACGTAAGCAAAAAAAAAAAACTAGATGACGGTAGCGAGTTCGAACGTATATGAAGCACCTCAGTTCGGCGACCTGATAACTATACGACACGGCACTGCATATGCGGATTCGAATGGAAGTTAACATTTTATCTTCTCATAACAGGGTAGCTTTAGCTTTAAAGGCTCACTCATATGCGGCAGAGCAAGCACTATGATATTACTAAAAGGCAGTCGATGTCTGCACAACGCTTGAGCTCACATGGCTCACTTATTAAGCAGAAAGCCTTATATGTCTTATGAGCAAAGTGGCTCTGGCGACATTCGGCGAGACCTGACGATACTTGGCGAGACCTTGTGGCGGAGACGGCGTGAATAAGAATGTAGCGAAAATTGGCGTGGTCGTCGATGACGTCGTGATAACATCACATGTGACATCATCATGACGTTACAGACCGTCATAAAATTTGTTACGTTGCCGTGACGTCACCACAAATTCTCACATGTTGACGTCATCGCGTGTTCAAGGGAGGGCCAATCCCGAAGGAACTTCAATACCACGTGAGGTTCAGGAAAGCCTTGGACGAGGGGCCAATAGAATCGACTGGGAAGAAAAATAAGAAAATGATCTTCGCTTTCAAGTCGTCTTAGAGAATGCATAGGGGACCTGTGGGAGTTTTGGTACTGCATGGTGCGCTGATAAACCACTACCGAAGGATACCGATGCCTGTCGTTCCGAGGAGACGCTGCGCCACATCCTGTGCGACTGCCCGGTACATGATGCTCAGAGACAGTCACTGGCGTCCTTTCTAGCGGACCGTGAAAAGAGACAAATGCCTGTTGAATCTATTCTTGCATGTCGTCCACAGAGGACATCGCAGCTGAAGGTCACCAAGGAACTACTGAGGTTTCTAAGCAAAAACGAACTTGGACAAGCGGCTCTGAAAGCGATGTCGCGTACCACACCAGCGTGATGGACTGTCACTGACTGCTTGTTTGTGTGTGTGCTGTGTTATGTGCTATCTTTCTCTCTCGTTCCACTCTTTCCCCCCTTTTCTTTCAATCTCCGCCATCCCCTTCCCACGTGCAGGGTAGCAAACCGGTTATCCTGGACTGGTTAACCTCCCTGCCTTTCCTTCTCTATCATTTCTCTCTCTCTCTCTATCAGGTGTAAGATGGCACACGTTCAGTTACACAACGTGTAACCCTACAAGGTGCACAAAGAACGCGCAAACTCATTAGTTAACCTTTCACGGCCACTTAGCATTGTTCTTCACTGCGAAGGCATGGTGTGGAGTCGAAGCCAGAACTTCCCCCTCCCTTGCTCTCGGCCAGCTACCAGCGCTGGCAGTTGCAAATGCTCTATATTTAAGATATGACTCAGCTCTCCGTGCCGATTTCGATATGCGGAACAAGCAGTAGGTTGGACCCAATATTAAATAGGCGAACCACCACACCTCTCAGAGACATGGTATCCAAGAGGCCTGTGGTCTATGAGGAACGTAGTGTTTGTGCTTTTCATGCAGATAAACAGAAGTTCAGAAGATGGGAGCTTGAAGAAATAAAAAATCTTCCGAACACGGAATGTCGCTGGAGCCAGCTTTTGGAAAATGGGTCTCGCCTTCTTCAAGGCCGCAACTTGAACGGGCGTTTGAAAGCGAAAGCCCTTAATATCTCATACTCGCGTCCGTCCGTCCCTCCGTCCGTGCCCTGGAGCGGTGTCAGCTGTGGCCTCTCCCCCCTCAACACTCTTTCAGCAATCACGTGATGGCACAGCTGCCACAAAAAGCAAAAAAAGAACAAAAACAAAACAAAAAAAACAACAAAAGAAGCAAAGAAAAAGACATGACACAGTCAGTCGAATCGCCACAGGCTTTCGCCGACCACACTTTGAAATTTACAAGGTGTCCTTCAATTTTTATTTTCTTCTTCAAGCAGCACAAGTGCTGTTGCGTTCTTCGTGGTAGCTGTTTTGAAGACGACAAAATCAGTTGTCGCAACATGGGCTCCAGAGACACCGCCATGTTCCGAGGATTTTTCTTCTGCCTTTCGTACAGTTACTTGCACAATTTTTTCCGCGGATTGCGCTTGAAGCCACTCGCTGTTCCTGACGTGGGTCACCGGATAACAGCGCTCAGTTTAATTGTGACTTTTCATTTTCTTGAATTCAAAAGGTGTGTTTAAATACCTCAAAACGAGGTACCAGCGAATACATTGAAACATGTACACAGGAAGGAGGCGTTACACACCGACGAACGCTGGGCTTTCGACTGTACTTTATTTGAAATTACATTTCCGCACAAGACTGAAATTACATTATTGCACATCCACAAGACACAAGCATGAAATGCAAATCTCGTAGGCTGATGTTCGATCGCAAGACCATTTTAGGAAGGGGAAAGACTAGGTATGAGCGGAATTTTTTAGAAGCATTTCACATTGTAAATCATAATGATAACTGTGTCAGCGATACGTCCTTGTCTCTGACTTCAAAAGAGTGTGACTACTTACCAGAAATATAAGATTCAAGTGTCACGTGTCGCGGGATGTGACCGCAATGCGCATGCGTGAGAAGTCTTGTAGGGCAATCTAATTTCAAATAAAGCACAGTTGAAAGTCCAGCGTTCGCCCACGTGTAACGTCGTCTTGTTGTGTACGTGTTTCTTTGCATTCGCTGGTACCCCATTATAAAGTTCATGATGCACCAGCTGGCCCAACAACTACCCCAACAACGCTCGTCCTCGAAGTTCAAGTATGCATATGGTAATCGGTTTAATGCGACAACCAAAATGCATTTCCTGTTATTTGGGCAGTACCGAAGTGGTCGTTAAGACCGCCCGGAGAGAGAGCCAGAGAGAGAAAGAGCTGAGGCCTAAACCCATTCACGAGCTGTTCCTGCCTCTTCGAGACAGATGAAATGCCAAGAATGGACAAAAAGAAAAACCGGCAGATCCCATGCACTGTGGGAATCGATGTGATGCGAAGCAGCCAGCAAGGAGCAAATCATGCTGTACATAATATGCATGTCATTATTTACATGTTAGGACCTGTCATTTGTGTTCGCCATACAGTCACGTCACGCAATACAAATTTTGGTGTATATCAAGCTAGCGAACTGGACTCAAGCGCACCATGAGCGTGGCATGTAAATGGCATTGTAGATGACATGCATGCCATGATTTTCATGTTACAACCTGCCACTTATGTTCACTTAATGTTTAACCTCGAATCGCAACGAGACGCGAGACCAATCGGCCTCCGTTTCGCATGCGTTCGTATTCTCGCGCTCTGCGCATCGTGCAGACGACATCCACGTTCCAGCGTTTACATTGACGGACACCCTGTCAATTCCAAAGTGTGTTCCTCGAACGCCTGCGCCCACTGAGACGGGGTCGGTCAGAATGGAACGTGATGCGCGCGTCTCCCTCCTTGCATGATTATAGACGCTGGTCACAGCGACGCTACGCAAGCAAAGCGCGAGCGCTGTAAAGTCTAACGCGTCCAGCGTCCGTTTGCGCGCCCCGGCGCCCAACTGGCACTTTGCCAGGGCACGGCTGGAGGGACGGACGGACGGGCGGACGTCGGACGTGAACATGAGACATTAAAGGCTTTCACCTTAGAATTTGTATGTCAAGCTGGCGAAACGGCCACAAGGGTGTCATGATCTGAGCGTGGCATGCAAGTCATGTTGCACATGACATGTCATGATTTGCATATTGCCACTTGTCATTTATCCTCGTCATACAATCACGTCACTGAACAGCAAATTTGGTGTATATCAAGCTAGCGAAACGGCCACGGGAGTACCATGAGTGTGGCATGCAAGTCATATGTTGCACATGACATATCATGGTTTCCATATTACCACTTGTCATTTATGCTCGTTATACAGTCACGTCCCTCAATACGAAGCTTGTTGTATATCATGCTAGCGAAACGGCCACGAGTGTGTCATGAACGTAGCATGCAAGTCACGTTGCACATGACATGTCATGACTTCCGTATTACCACTTGGAATTTATGTTCGTCATACAGTAACGTCGCGCCATACCAAATTTGGTGTATATCAAGCTAGCGAAACGGCCGTCAGCGCGCCATGAGCGTGGCATGTAAATCATGTTGCATATGACATGCAGGTCATGATTTTCATATTACCACCTGTCATTTATGCTTGTCGTACAGTCACGTCCCTCAATACCAAACTTGGTGTATTTCAAGCTAGCGAAACGGCCACGAGAGTGTCATGAGCGTGGCATGCAAGTCATGTTGCACATGACATGTCATGATTTTCATATTACCACTTGGCATTTATGTTCGTCATACAGTCACGTCACGAAATACCAAATTTGGTGTATATCAAGCAAGCGAAACGGCCGTCAGCGCCCCATGAGCGTGGCATGTAAATCATGTTGTACATGACATGCACTTCATTATCTGCATATTACCACCTGTCATTTATGTTCGTCATACAGTCACGTCACTCAATCCCGAATTTGGTGTATATCAAGCTAACGAAACGGCCGCGAGCCGGCCATGAGCGTGGCATGTAAATCATACTTTTCATCACAAGTTAGTCATGATTTTCATGATATGACCAGCCATTTGTGTTCGCCATACAGTCATGTTATGGCATACCAAATTTGGTATAAATCCCATTAACCATACGGCCAGGAGAGCACAAAGTCGTAGGCGGCTAGATAGATAGATAGATAGATAGATAGATAGATAGATACGCTCAAAGTCGCCGAAGTTCGCTAAGAAATGCTTCGCATTTAAAAAAAACAAAAAGATATGGATCTCTAGACACGTTTGCTACGACCGCAGGGGGCACAGATAGTCGCGAGCTAGTAAAACACGGCTTCGCGACAGGAAACGTGATGCCGACAAAAAGGAGGACGAGGAGACGGGCACCCGTCGCGTGACCGTCAAGGACTCGTACAGCACCGAGATCAGCGCCGCTATATGCACCCCGAGAGAGTTAGTTACGTGCAGTGCAGCCGAAGCTGTGCATGCCGCCTTGCTCTTCGGACGATAACATAACGCGGCATCCACTCTAGCTCCTAGTGCGACTTGTTTACTACGTGTTAACTAGCACGTCTTCACCTTTAAATTGACAAGTTCTCGGCTGTTTTGTAAAGTAAATGGGGTGATGAGGAAAAATATGGACTATGTCGACGTGAGAATGTGGTTTGAACGTACTAAGAACGCAACTATAGGCTGAATCGCAGGCACGAATGCTGTTTTCCTTCAAAGTTCCTGCATGGAATTGTTGCGATCATAAGAATTCTTGGGGTCACCTTGCGCGGTCCCCGAGACAAGAAAACAAACTCTGTGGCACTCGCGATACGGCAAACAATATTCCAAAGGCGCATGCGCGCATACCATCCACTCTGTTGCCAACCTCTTGTCACCTTCCGACTCCGAAGAAAAGCTCTCTGCCTCACCCTCCTCTCCACCCGTGTATGTGGTGTCCAGCACCGTACAAGCCGCCTGTTAAAGAAATCATCAAAAGCCCATACTTCGCAGCCTTCGTGGAGTAAGTAAGGACATTTTTGGCGCCTTTGCAACATACACTGCAGCATATCTTTTAAAGACGATAGTCTTTCTTGGGATACTTCAACGCAAAAATTTTTGGTCTGGCTGTCTGTCTGTCTGTCCGTAACCCGATTCAGCTACTCGGCCAAAGTTTAACCACTTTCTGAACGCCCAGCCATCTTCAACTGGTGTTTGCGTTCATACTTGTCAACATATTCGATCAAAAAAGCAAATACTACGCATATCCGAGCTGTAACATTAATATGTAAGTGTCAGGTCATGTGTCCTTTTATTAGAAAATACATAGGTACGCAATTTTAAAGACCCTAGTGTTTTATAGGCTGCGCTGAAAATGCCACGCTGCGCACGAACTGCTACGCTTTGCACGAAAAAGCCCTGTGCCGACGATAAGGTGCTGCCGCTGGCGTGGCCCTTGGTCACGGTGTAATGCCCTTGGTTCAGCACAAGCTTATGTTTTTGAATGGTGTCCATATCTCGCGCAGCGCCTCCACTATTTTATCAATGACAGCCAGATGCGGCCAATTCAACGTAGAGTAGGCGCTGTCTGAGGCAAGGCAAAACATAGTAGTACGGCCGGCACAATACTATCGTCTTTCGACGACATTTGCAGCGAAGCACGCAGATATGCGGCCAATTTTTTGTTCCTGCGAAATCTGGAATAGATTATACGAGGTTATTAAGTGAAATTTTTCCGTTTTTCTGACCTCCCCACACGCAACAAAATTAAGCGCGATGACTCTGAAAGTTGTCAAAGAGTAACGAACTACCGCTGCGTCTTTGATGCAATGCTCTTATAGGCAACGCTCCATCATCAAAAAGAGCGAGCATAAATGATAATTGGTGAGGTATCTAGCACAAAAAACTGGGCACAGCGCTATTGTCTCCAAGAAAGCTTTGCTTCATTCACCCGGCAAAAGATCGCAAATGACAACATAGCGTGACGTGGGAACAATGATAAAGTCTGTTTCCTTTTCGGGCATGTTCACGTGCGTTCTGGAGTACAGGCCGTAAATGTGTTTTCTGCACCGGTACGTTGGCTACAAACTGAGCACTTTGTAGCCTCGTGCATGTATCACGTGCCGTCGCAATGTTCTAACAAAATCTGGGAGCTGGTTTAGTCTGGTTCATTCCGACCCAGGAATTTCCCGGCAGACAAGCGCCAAGTATAGCCTGTCACGACGGGCGGTGACTGTCTTAATCTTTAGCCAATCAGAAAGCACCTCACAGGAAACCACGCCTATAACCCCTGACGTCAGGTTCGGCCCATTTCTTGCATTCCTGCTTCCGTGGCATCGGCTGCGTGTTCTTGCGCAGGTAATTCTTTTTTTTTATCACTTGAAGTCATATTTCTCGGTTTCTAGAAGTGTGAACAACATGGCTGGTGGAATAAGTAAACAATTGTAGACGCACGCACACAAAGCGCTAACCAGAGAGAATAATGGCTCAACTATACTGCCTTGGCTGCCCTGTTTCTCACCGACTAATCTCAGCGAACGGCATTTTCTTTCCTTTGAAAGGAATCGCCAGTTATTCTGATAGCCTCCTCGGCAGTGAACGGCCCGTCAGTTCAATTATGTGTAAGAATTATTTCCACAACCATTTCATTGTTGCCAATTGTTGCGAATTAAATACAGAAACGTCGACAAAAAAAAAATTCAACCAGCTCTGCTTCGCGAACACCGATGAAACAGCAAAGCTGGTGGCGTTCCCTCAGTCAGGCTAACGCATTTCTATGTTTTGCAAGTCTTTCAGACATCTTGTATCACTGCTTTTTTATTAAACACTTTTGTTAAGCTTTGAGGTAGCAGTTTAGTTTTATTGCATCTTAGACCATACCACTTTTTAGACAGGTTTACATAGAAGCAGTCCTTAACCGTCGCCTTTTGTGTTGGCCGGCTCGATTGTTTATTTCCCGTCATGCGCTGGACGAGTTCAAGCACGACAAACCAATTCGCCCAGTGTTCAACACTTGTCTCTTTATTAATACACTCTTTGTTAAGCTTTGAGGTGGTTGTATAACCACCACCTTCTATAACCACAAGGTGTCGCGTGACAGTTGTGTGACTGTGGTAACGCGCACGCCATTTGTTGGGCGAACTATTGCCTTCTTCCTTTTAGTGGAAGTTGTGTGCAGTAGGGATTTACCCAATTTCCTGGCACATACCCCGTTTATGATGATGATAGTTTTCTGATAGGCCACACAGATAGACCGCACAGGTGTGTGGCACATGCCCATTTGTTGGGCTAACTTTTGCCTTCATTTCGAGTGGAGCAGTGGTGAGCAGTGGGATTTACCCAATGTCTTTGGGGCATACCTTTCTGTTGTCCACAGGCGTTACCACGGATCCGCGACAATGAAAGGCTCGACCAAGAATAAGCTTCGCTGTTAAAACTACGGTACACATCCTGCATATCTGCCGGTGTGTATGGGATTATTAAAGACGATAGTCTTTATTGGGATACTTCATTGCAGAAATTTTTGGTCTGTCTGTCTGTCTGTCTGTCTTTCTGTGTGTCTGTCTGTCCCTCGACTCAGCCACCGGGCCAAACTTTAACCCCTTGCTCAACGCCCAGCCATCTTGCACAAGCGGCTGCGTTCATACTTGTGAACATTGTCGATCAAAAAGCAAATGTTACGCATATCTGAGGCGCAACATCAATACGTAAGTATTAAGCGGTGTGTTCCTTTAATAGAAAATCCATAGATACGTTATTCTAAAGCCCCTAGTGTTTCTTAGGCTGCGCTGAAATTGCGACGCTATGCACGAAAGCCTGGCAGTGGCCCTGGGTTCTGCAGAAGCTCTTGTTTCCCGATGCTACTGCCAGATGACGTTCATATCTCACGCAGCGCCTCCTGTATTTTATCAATGCCAGCCATATGCCGCCGATTCAACACAGAGGCACTGTCTGAGGCAAGCCTGGCAAGGCAAAACATAGTAGTACGGCCGGCAGAAGACTATCATCTTTCGACGACATTTGCAGTGAAGCACGCAAATACGCGGCCAATTTTTTGTACGTGCCAAAATGAGCTGTTCGAATTATTCTCTGGGCGAACTCTGAATTCCCGTAGCTAGAATTTGTCTATCCGCAGTTTGTATACACTCGTAACATTCATTCGATCACTTCTTTGTTCAATCACAGACCAAAATACCGCGCGAACTTCGCATCACCAAGCAACGCCGACGACTTCATCCCAACTCATAAGTGCGTGCAAAACCACTGCTGCTACTTCGACATCGACGGCAACCAAGCCGCTGGATAACACATTGAAGGTATAAAGGTGACTGGAAAACCACCATGGACACGAAATGGAGTAGCAATAAAAAGGAATATTGCTGAATACTGAAGTCATAGCGGAAAGTTCCGGAACACTAACGAGGAAGATTAACTTGCTGGAGGATCAACAAGACAGGGTTGCCACGTGGCTTCCGTGAGAGGCAAAAAGACACCGAGGAAACGCTGTCGTCGAATAATGGGGACACGGATACTACTGCAAGGGCGCTTCGGTTATGTTAATCTCATAGCTTGGCGATATTCGAGATAGAGGTTAAAACTTTTTCATTTGAGCCGGTCGTCACGTCCTTGAAGGGAAATCCAAAAAACGCGGAGGACAAAGTGAAGGATGTCCGTTAGGTGAGAGGAGGGGAAGTCAACCGGCCTCGATGTGAGTGCAAGAGATCAGCAAAGTGTTGGCTTCACGGCCTCGCCAGCTTCCCGTGGATTATTTACAAAGAGGTATTTACACTCCGGAATTGGACAAACTTAATGATGCTTTCGGTTTCTTGCACGCATTAATGAGCTAAAGTGCCGTGTGCGTCCGGAGGAATTCGACACGATCGCTTCGAGAGACTCGTTTAGAAGCCGACGTTCTCAACGGATGTTGCATGCAGATCCGCCGAAGTGAACACAGACCAACGGCAGCGTTCCCCGCCTTCTCGCGGATGTTTTGGTTCTTGACGAAATAGTTGCGACGGTCCTTAGCGGTAATTGAAAATATAAGGGTATAAACATAGTTACATAATTTTGTATTATGTCAGGGTTTCACGCGCCGAAATGACGAAACGAACATGCCGCTGTTTATACGTGTGTGCATAGGCGTGTTTGTGTGGTGGGAAGCGTCTGGTTGTCTTCAAGCATCTGGACTTAACGTGCGCACAACTCTTGTGGCATTGCGCCCCCCCTGAACTGCGGCCGCCGCGGTGATACCCAAACCGTTGCCCAAACCAGCGACCTCACACCAAGCAACATGACACCGATAATAATAATATATGGGGTTTTTCGTCTAAAAATCCACGACATGATTATGAGGGACTCCGGAAATTTCGACCATCTGGTACTCTTCAACGTGCACTGTCATCGCACTGTACACGGGCCAAGCCTTTCGCCGCCACCGAAATGCGGCCGCCGCAGCTGGGATCGCACACGCGACCTTCGAGTCAGCAGCCGAGCACTGTAGCCACTGCTCCGCCGTAGCGGACAGCAAACATGAAATTACGTCGGCTCAATTTGTGCGAGAGGTACACATCAAGATGGATTATTTTGCAGCGTGATTGGCATGCTATCTGTTGCTTACGCACACATATCGGGCCAATTTTTCTGTAGCGTGCGCTTATTAAAACTATTGTCAATGCTGTCTGACATTCACGAAACAGCATAATAGGCTGTGGCATACGTGCAGTGCAGGACTCTGGGTTAGTTTTTACCTACCAGAGGCTGTTTAGCGTGGACGCTCTAATTTCACTGGCGAACTTAGCATACGAGGCAGCGCTGGATACATTCAAAATAAAGGCGTACTTTTAAACCATCTTCAGACTGCCTTCCTGCCGGAATTAAAAGACCAGTTTTTCCGGATAGCAAGAAAACTTATCAGTGACGCTTGCAAGAACCCGTTAATCTGCCGTTTGAAACATGTCACTTAAAACAAGCATAAAACTGCAAACAGGATGGAGGGCAACGCTTCGTAGGAGATGGCCGTTAAATTCTCGCCTTTCTCCGTTTACATCCGGGGTCAAATGACGTCAAAAGAAGCCGCAGTATTTGAAGATTATAAAGACACCGGGTTTCATTTTCCGATCAGGAGGGAAGGCGGAGGTTTGCCGGTTAGGAAACAAAAGATGTAAAAGTTATCGTTCCTGGTGATAGCGCGGGCATTGCTTAATTCCTACCGTAGACTGTCGAAATAAAGATAAATGACTTTGCAGCAACTGGACTCGCCAGCGTGCGAGGCGGTGCTGATGGCATCCTTCCAGTGTTGAGTACAGCGTTCTTGTTTGCCTATTTCCACGCATCCGACAATAAACGCCGCCAGTACCCCACTATTCTCTCAATGCACTCCGCTATGAACAGGTATTTGCCTGCATTTACGCGAAATATCCGGAAGCAGCTATCAATTTCTGGCGCTGCGTTCTGCTGGTTTTCACTTTATTTGAATGTGCAACGCCTATAGGCTCACGAAAATCATTATTTGGCTTACTGTAATCATTCTTTCAGTCGAACTAAACTAGCTGGAGATTTGCAGTTATAGTACGCTTCCGTTAGAAGCCGCATGCCTCTTTTTGAACCAAATCTCAAAGTTCATATTTGTTAAAGTCTGAGAAGTTGTTCGGACAAGCTGGTAGGTGACTTAACGAAAGGTAAACAGCACGAAAGACTGCAAAATAGCGCGAACACTGAAGACCACACAATGCTGTGTCAATCACTATACGTACCGGTCTTGCACGTATACTTGTTATTGTGTCATATTTCGCACTCGTAAACTCTCAAGAGCGGAAGAGGGCAAATGTATTAAGGGTTCGTTTCTCTGTAAGACAAGGTGATGGGGCCGAGGAAGACATAGGGTACATTATTTGAAGTTTTTTTTTAATTGTAGTGCAGTAATTATCACATGAATGAAAAGGAATTAAAACGGAAGAAAAGACAAGTTGCTGTCGGAAGGAACCTATCCTACATCCTTCGGATAACGCGTTGGATGCTACACAAATTGAGTTACGATGACAGTCGTTCCTCCCGCCGGTAGTTTTGCTTGTGTAATGCCTTGTAGTGTTAGCCATCGCCACTCTAACTCATGAAGGCGAGCGTGGAAAGCTGTTTTTTGCCAGTACCTTAAAGCCAATTTCGAAACTGTGAACGTAAAATTATCGAGTCAATTCTTTTCGCTTTGACGGGTATTGTTTCTTCAAGTTGTTTACGTGCACGAGACTCCCATTGCAAGGAAACGAACAATCTAAGCCTTCTTTCAATACCAGCGAGCTGCTACGTCTTGTCGGATAACACAAGAGAGGCGAATAATGGCGTCCCGTGCCGTCTAGTCTCGTGCTGGGCGATCGCGCGACCGCTGTCGTCTGCACCAAGAAGACGAGTGGGCACCGTCGTAACAGTGTTGTCGTGTGCGAATGCTCGTGGCCTTTTACGATCGACAGAAGGACTCGGTGATCGTTTAGCAACACGACGCGCCATCTTGCGTCCGGTTTCCGCTGGCTCTTATTCGCCCATCGCTGGCGTTTTATAGGTACGGGACAACCTGGGGATACAACTATAAGGGTGAGCACGTCCACCTTGCTTTTCCTCGGCTTCTTTCGTCTGCTTCTGCACAGCGCCACTTATCGGTTGCTCCATATCTTTACGAGATTCTCACCTCTTTTCAGAGCCCATTGACGGGTTCACCACACGGTTTACTCGTAGGGGCTTCATATCAACGCAGACTGTCTCTTTCTTCTTCGTTTGTTCCCGGTGTGCTTAGAGCGCGTTTGCTACCCCTTGTTGAGGAGAAAGCAAGGCAGGTGCGAATACTATATTACGTAGAGTAGGAAACAAGCTCTGCTGGATATTGGAGACCTGAAGTTTGTCGGCAAACTTCTTTGGGTTAGCGTTAATACCGGACACCATAGACTTATATGTGAGATACCGGATAGGTGGCGCCATCTGGCGGGGCCGAGATGAACCAGGCAAGCATCAGATTTTTATTGCAGGAACCCAGTGCATACGACACAAAACGTACAGTCGCCCAAATCTTTAACTATCTATCGCCAGCGGCGATCTTTTCTGTGTATCTTCGCCGTATGACTGAATTAAGTTACAAAAATGGTGAGGGTAAGTGCATGCCCACATACCACATGCCCACGAAACAATTTTTCGGCACTTCGTTCCATCACGGGGCGCTGACACACAGAAAAGTCGCCGCTGCGCGGGATAGTTAAAGACCCGACCGACTGTACCTACTGCCGCCGTGCCTACGCCTAGTGCCTTGTGCAAACGTGCCTAGTGCATAAACCGAGATAAACTTGTCGGTAATTGTGGTAGCGCGAAGCGCCACAAGATGCCCACATCACCGTCCGGTAACCTGATATTCCTGTAAACCTCTTTGTGAATGGCGGAATATGGCAAAGCCTCAACACATCTATTGTACGAAACTTTTGGCATAACCGAATGGAGCCAGCAGAAAATGATGTTAATTAATGTTATTGAGGGGATAACCAGAGGGGTAATTGTAACAAAGATAATTTTGTAACCAAAAGCACACCACGATATTCCAGGTACCCGAGGGTATCCAAATCCTTTTGCGTGGTGTTAGAACGGGGATAAATATTTGTAGCAATTAAAAAAGCACGAACGTAACACACTAAATACGCGTCACCATGTTTAACATGGCTGCACACCACAACGAACATAGTTTCTTGAATACGGCGGTTTGTTCCGAGAGAATGCTAGCTGCATCCTTACCCATGCTTGTCTAAAGAGCCATTCAGGTGCTTCAACCACGGCTTTTGCAAAAATATGTAGAGACCGACGCCGCAATGATACCAAACATAGCCGTGCCGCACCTATGTCCTTATGCTATAATTCTAGCTTGAGCAGAAACTTGTACCTAATACGAGGCAC
Organism: Rhipicephalus appendiculatus; assembly: GCA_030522465.1. Classification (NCBI taxonomy): domain Eukaryota; kingdom Metazoa; phylum Arthropoda; class Arachnida; order Ixodida; family Ixodidae; genus Rhipicephalus; species Rhipicephalus appendiculatus. The sequence goes on from JALIZH010018591.1 coordinate 264,323, forward strand.
CAGCTGCGGGCGGCGCAGGCGTTCACAGCCAGGCGCTCGACCACTCTAGACAAGGTGTCATTCAGACCGCGCTCAAGTAATGCATGTATACACCGTCACGTCACGTGACGTTTACTTCAATATTGTGTGAACTTCTCATTTCGTTAGCTGTGAAGAACCCCCTACTCTGCGGGCAGTTGCGGAGGCCGATAATTACCAATGCCGTTGACGTTTCCTCACAAGGCTACGACAGGTGTGTGGGCCTTAACTGTTCCGAACTGTACCTTAACTGTATCGAACTTTAGGGTTGCCAGTAAAGGGTGCAGTGGTCCGTCTCTTTTTTGATTGTTTGATGGTTTATAATAACTGTTGACATTTAAAGTTTCAAAACCTCGATATCATTATTAGAGACGCCGTAGCGGAAAGCTCCGCAAATGTTGACTGTTTGCGGTTCATCAACAAGCACCTAAATCTAAGCACTTGGGCATGTAAGTGTTTCCATCGAGAGGCAGCCGCCGGGGCCGTGATTCCGTCCCCCCGATTTTTCGGTTCAGCAGGCAAGGACCATAACTTCAAGACCACCGTGGCGGGTATTGCTTGAAAGTTTGCGTAACTGTAGGAGACGGAATGATTCCATTAACTCCAACGATGGAGGAAAGTCCTGTTACTGGATAATGCTTGCTGTGCTTTTGGATAATCCTATCCGCAAAGCCAGGCTTCAGTGAACGCCACCGATTGACCTAAATGCTCATCAGGCGCCTCCTGGGCCCACCCCGGCCAGCCTCACGGAACAATTTGAAAAAAATATTTATTGTTTTCTGTATTCGTGCTTGTTTGGCTTTTCCTTTGTATGTGTACTTTTAATCTGTAAAGATATTCTAGTGTGAGTGTCCTACCTCTTGGTGTCCTCTAGCAGCTTTAAAATTCGGAGAATTCGGAGAGTGTGAAGATGCGGCTTCTTAGCCACTCAAGCAACCGTGTTTATCCACTTGCCTTGAATGTAGACCTAATTCTCTTTTCACGCATTCTTGAAAGAAGGAAGAAAAAAATGAAAGACAACGGAAAGAAAAGCGGTAGATCCGTTTGCGGTCGTTCACTTCACAGACTGCTGAACCTTTTAAGCGGTCGTAAAGTAACGGAATAGAAAAAGAGAAACACAACAACTACGGGCACGTAAGCGGGTGTATACAACTGCCTGACTCTCCTACCACTACGCACGCAGCCAGCGAGTTCATTATGCTGAAGCCGTGGTTTCGAACAAAAGAGTTGTCCGTACTCTCACCGGACGAGCATCGCAGCCTTTCTCGGCCTTATCCCCGAGCCTTTCCAGCTATTGCAGAGTCACGTCTTTTGTGTACGGGATGCCACAGTGCGGCCAACAGGAGAAACAATGAAACGAGGCCTACGAAGCGAGAACGACGGGTAGATGCGCACGTCCAAAAGAAAGAAAGAGGAGGGGGGAGGAGTTGAGAAACACAGACAAATACAAAACAGGTAGCGAAGCACTTACACTAAATGCTTTCGCCCGCCAGCTCGGGAGGAGTTAATGCGTAAGGCGAAAGTATTTCTCGCGATTCACCTGTTCCGTTGTTCATAGTTCGTCTCAGAAAGAGGAAAAAATTCGGACGTTCATTCTTTTCGCTTCTTCTCGGTTCTCTTGTTTTTTGGGTCATGGCGACTATTGTTAGCGGCGAGCAGTTTGCTCGGCGCGGCTTGAACTATGCGCGTCATCCGACTCGTGTGATTGGTCAGATGGACGTCCTCGCGACGCGCCTTCTGTCGAGGGCGCGGTCTCTCTCATTGGCTGAACATCGAGAAGCGCTTTTGCGCAGTCGTTCACATATTCCACGCATTTAAAAAAGGCTGACTCGCAGACCCCTTCCTGTTATCAAGACGTGCACAACTTTTAGCTTGCACTAACAGTTGATCCGGTTGGAATAAAAATGCGATGGTCTCCATTGTGCGCATCAAGGGAGTCTGCAAGCATTTCCGATTGGATGTGCTTGTATATTGAGCGAACCTGCTAGTACGATATTAGGCATGAAAGCTTGGCTAGCTGGTGCAAATTATTCTTGGGACATATTTACTAAGCGCAAAAAATGACGAATGGAAAGTCGAAAGAAACATACAGGACACAGTGCTATGCCTAGCCTTAGAACAGAAAAAAAAAAGAAGAAGAGTCCTTTAACTCTCTCTTTTTGTTACTCCTGACTTGTCACGCATATGACTCTCTTTAAAGGGGAACTCCGGCAATTTTTTTGACATTCACCGATTTTTATAAAAGTTCCAGCATATATTCTCTTCGGCACCCTGATGATATATGCCAAATTATACAGCCGTAACTCACTTAGTTTTTTAGGAAACGAATTTCAAAGATTGGTAGCCGATTCCGAAACACGCGTGTAAACGCGGGTCAGCCTGGTATGTGACGTAACGTGCCTACCCCGTCTCGCCCAGCAGGCAGATGCAGCGCGCGCTTTCTTCTACGAGGCGACCACGACGCGAGCATATTTGTTGGGTTTTGTCAGCTGCATAACGCGTTGGCGTCGTTGACATCGGGTCCTACAGTAAGCCCGCACAATACTGAGCAACGAAGAGGTCAATGCGGGGCACGTCAGCTGCTCGACGCGCCGGCGAGTCGAAATCAAAAGGCGATGCTTCCGCGCTGAGATAGCAGCTGCACTCATCGCTGTACTCGTCACTGGTAAGTTCAGACGGGCTGGCACAACTTGATTCAGCTTCGGATGACATCGCTAGCTTGCTTTTCGCTCGATGGAAGAAGCACGTGTGCTATGTTTACACCCTGGCCAGCCGTGGCGGCGTGTAGCGGATTTCGTGACGTCATCGCATACCCAGCACGGAGCAGCTGTTTCGGTTTCGGTTTTGACTCATTTTTTATTGCTTATTTAAAATTATTCACGACACTCTCAGTAAACGAACCACCCTAACTAATACAGGACTGTTAATACTATTTGAAGACAGCATTATCTCAATATGGTCGAAAATACACCGGAGCTTCTCTTTAAAGGGACACGGGAACAGTCTTCCCGTAGGAGAGTCTTGGGGTTCAAAAGAGACTTGACGTGTATCATTAAAGACAGCCATATACGTAACAAGTCAGGACTGACCGAAAGGAGTAGCACATATTCTTTTTTTCTATTTTTTTTCTTTTTTTTTTGTAGAAAAATCCTCTTTCTCCTGACTTGTTCTTTTTTTGCGCCAAGTAGATATGTCTCCATTCATAACGGTTATTCAATCCGTTATTAGAGTCCTCGTTTATCACTGTGCGTGTAATATGACTTACCTCTACCATATTAACGACATTGGTTTCATTTAATTAAAACATTCCGCTAGCTCGGGCTGTACTTCGACAGGTACCGGTGCCTGCTCTGGCCTTCTTTTCTCCTTCAGAAGGAAACTGCTCGTTCGCACCACTTTAGCCCTTCCTATTTTCACCGAGCACTTACGCGGGCTTTGTCCCGTTTGCGTGCCGGTGCTGTTACGTTCGGTTACGTCTAGTGAAAGCGGTCCACTAACCAGAGCCGTGAGCGGTTCAGGATTCCAGTTTCCGAACGACGACTGCGAAAGGTACGGACTCGAATGACGCCGACCGGAAAAGTTAAAAAGAACAAAACGCAGGAAGGAAGGAATACAAGAGCGTACAAAAGGAAGTAAACATGGGAGACGCGCTGAAGGAAAAAGAAACCGACGCCAGGGAAACGCTCGACTGAACCCCACAACCACTCGCACACGCTGCCGCCGACCGCCACCATTTGGCTCCCAACGTGTGGGTCACGATCACCCGCTTGACGCGTACGCCGGCACGACAATGAGCCGAACTTCTGCAAGCCAGTGTTCGGCGAGCGTTTAACTGCCAGAGCTGCGGAAACGGAATGCCTACTCGTCGAGCACATTGAAAAGAACGGCTTCACTTAAGGGAGTAGCGCCATCTCCGGAACACATGCCAGTTAGCCCTCAGTTAACAAGACTGAGGAATTCTTTCAGGAGCGAAAAGTCGTGAAGTACAACGATTTACATCAGTGAAGTAAGACTTATTCACAATCATTAAAAAGGACGAAATTAAAGACGTGTAGAACAAGACCTGCTTGCGGTATCGTGTATTCTGATCAAGATGACGACGAAATATCTTAAGGACATAAACAAAATATACAAAAATAACTCGGCATCGTTTCCAACCCGCAAGGCTGCTTATCGCGATGTATAAGAGAGGTTTAAAGGTATTTCAGTGATGTTTCTTGAAAATTTAAAACGAAAGTGTAACTTTTGATCCAATACGAACAAGGAAACATCTCCAGTAAAGCTGTCTATCAGGTCCACCGAAAAACATTAACGGTTTTGATACGCTCAATGTTAACCATTTGATTCACTGAAGTTCAATTGTGCATTTTAGTTTCTTAGTTTTTTGTTCGTAAATACTTATTCTCTAGTTTGTGATAGTACCTGAATGGCAACACAGTAGGAGCGAGATTGATACCTTTACACACACAGTAACAGGAAGTACAACGTCGTAATACCATTCTCAAAATGCTGAGGAAAAAAAAGTCCTCAAATCACCTGAAAGCTACGAGAGTAAAGTTAAGGAACGGAGAGCGAAAAATTCTACAGACATTAAGTTATGAAACAATAAACAAAAATGTACGGTATAATACATTTTTCTGGATTTACACCAGCGTGACACATAATTCCAAATATATCTTCCAGTTAAAACAAAACAATACAATAATGCTCTCGTTTCAGGTAACGTGGTTTATACGGCTATTTTCGTGTGTAAGCCAGATCATCAGGAAGGGCGGCGTTATGTATGGGCCTTAATTTTCGCACAAAGGTACTCTCGACAGGGCCTTCAATCGCCACGGCGTCCACGGTGTATCCTACGAGTAAACCTGGATAAATAGAGTTAAGGGCAACTTCCTCATTCCAAGACGAAGGCTCTACGCATGCGCTTCTGTGTTTATAATCTCAGGAACAATGGATTCGTTCCAGAAAAGCCGGCATCCGTTCTCGGCAAATCGAAAATATATTGAGAACTCACGACATCGCGTAAGAAACGCCAGCATACTTACGCGCACAACGCCACGTGAGAACATTCTGCTGGCGGTTGCGCAACTTACGTAATCATGTGTATGTAGGCGTTGCGGAAACAAAGAAATTGTCCTGACTGTGACAACAGTACAAAGGCCGCCGGGATACGGTGAAGAAAAAAAAAGAAGGCTGCTTAATGCGTTCGCTGCAACAACGCCTTCAAACCATTACTCAAACATACATTGAATGGAGGACGAAGCCCGAGGCAGAATTTTCAGCGTCCACAGTCCTTCAAGCCTCCGTTTCTTCGCAACGTTTTAACGATCAAGCCAAATCAGAGCAAGGAGCCTACGCTTATCTTATTTTTTTTTTCGGAGTTTCGCCGCACCTTCCGTAATTCCGCCGTTCCTCTTTGTTTTGTTTCTCCACCCTATTTTATTTTATTTTTTGCTGCTTGCACAATCTTAATAATAATAATAATATCTGGGGTTTTACGTCCCAAAACCACGATATGATTATGAGAGACGACGTAGTGAAGGGCTCCGGAAATTTTGACCGTCTGGTGTTCTTTAACGTGCGCTGACATCGCACAGCACACGGGCCTCTACCATTTAGCCTCCATCGAAATGCGACCGCCGCGGCCGGGATCGAACCCGCGACCTTTGGGTCAGCAGCCGAGCACCGTAGCCACTGATCCACCGTGGCGGACCTTGCACAATCTTACACCAACCCCTCAAAGTAAGGACACTGGGATTGTAACGCGCAGACAATGACATAATTTGTGGCTTCTTGTGCGGTCGCATTTTTCGCCCCGGTGAGAGAGATGAGGCCCCTGCGCGAAAGGTTGTCGGCAGTTCCACGCACACGTGCGCACATTCTCCAACAATGGCGTTTAGTAGACATAAATTTCGGAAAACACACCCCGGTAGTTGAGTGCGTGGTGTTGTGGGCTGCAAACGAGACTGTGGGTTTGAATAATGGCCGCCGCGGCCTTTCCTGATTTAGGGCTTAGTGCATAAATATTCATTGTGAGCAAGTCAAGGAATTTAAGTGGACCCAATTATTAAGGAGGCCTCTGCTCCATCGTCCCTTATTGTCTGCAAATTTTCTCCGTCGTTCTCTTTATGTACGCGTATGTGCATGTGCGAGCTTATATGTGGTCGTGTATACCTACACTCAGGTAATATTCGGGGCTTGTTGGTCTAGCGCGACATAGGATAATTGCACACAAGACTCACGTGATAAGTAACGTTTCCTTTTTTTTTTTTTTTTTGCAATCTGCGGTTCCTGTTTCGATATAAAATATTGGTGTAAGTCAGCGCTCGTATGTGTTAAGCCCCTTCCCTGCCCTCGTCTTCTGCGCATTTACCCTGTGTCGTGCATATGCACACACGCGAAATTCAAAAATTTCGAGCGAGGGGGGAGGGGAATGTTTCGAGCTGCTCAACCCCCATCCCTCCCCCCTAGAATTTTTCAACTTTGCGTGTGCACTTATACACGACTCAGGGTAAATGCACAGAACACGACGGCAGTGAAGGGTCTTGACACACACCAGCGCTGACTTATAACAATATTTTATTTCGAAAGAGGCAACCATACACATGGCAAAAACACCGTGACACATCACGTGCGTCTTTTGTGCATTTACACAGTGTCATGCTGCGGCAGCAACCTCTGACCTTAGTGTACACATATACACGGCTACATATACATATAGCCCCCCCCCCCCCCTCCTTGCTCCCCGGCTAGGCCGAAGGCCTCATAGAACGGGCTCAAGAGATGGTCAATGCCCGCGGCTTTTTGGAATAATGAGGCCACCCACCTAGGGCACACACTTCGCTTGCTCAGGATAAAGCTTTATTCTGCTCTTCCTGTATACTTGCAATCAGTATGTGAAATGGTTCGCTATCAGATTATAACCCCTGTTACTCCTGCCAGCCCGTACAGTGACGTCAGAAGCGATGCACCGAAAGGCAACAGAAACACCGCGGCGCAATGGGAACTGGCACCTCGAGTCATTTGAGAAACACATCCCGCAAATGCCGCAACGTCGGAAGAGAAACTTCCTCCAAGAACGGAAACAAGAGCGCCTATACCCGGGCCCATTTTCATTTCCTCCAAACACACCGCGGTGGACGAGATAATGTTTACGCAGTCACGAAAATGCTCCGCGTAGGGTAAGAAAAAAAAACTGGCCCAGCAAAAACAAAGGAGGTAAGGACTACCGCGATGCCATTCCTTGTCGATGTTCTATCTTGTAACACTTGGCGCGACGGGCAAAAACTCTTCCGCCTTTCGAGATGGTCCTACCCCGGTGCAGTATATAGTTTGCACTCCGCGGACCATCGAGCCATCAAACTGGAAACAGCCGTCGTGTTTGTACGCGAACGAACCAGGAGTATACAATAAACAAGCAAATACGGTCCAACAGACACCGCCGAGGCCTCAGCGAAAGCTCGCGTTCCGCCGGTAGCTCGCTATCATCCTGTCATCGCAGAACAAAGGACGCCATTCTTTAGTGGATCGTGAGTCGCTCACCCGCCTGTACGTTATACGAGGAAAAAAAATATAAAGTAACGCCAAACGAAAGCGTGCGGCTACCTGCGAAGGAGAAACTCGTCCAGTCTAGTGGACTCAACGGTAAGTGGAGCGAATGTAAAGGAATATCCGCGAACCGATTTCCCCAGAAGCGGGAGTATTAAGTTTTCGTCCCGAAGAGTGAGCGGGGCGTCTCGTTTCGCATACGTATCTCTATTACCGATATCGGGGACGCGCGCGCATATACCGTCGCTGCTTCGCGTCGTATAATAAACGATCGTGCCAGCCCGTGTGCCCTCCAGGTAGATTACGCACCAATTTTTTACGGCGCTTTAAAACCGCAAGGCCTCCACATGACTTTAGCTTGGACTGCATGCATGCGGAAGAGATATGGTGGGCCGATAGCTACGCTAACGATTATTTCATTGCGCAAATCCTTGGCCTAAGCTTGATTGGAGACAGAATGACCGTCAAAGCACGACATACGCATGTGAATCGGTGTGAATTTTAGTACGTGTAATATCGGAATGACGTCAGCTTTGCGATCGATGTTAAAGATCAGAGTGGACACCGTGGCGAAGCTCGTGAGGTTAGACTTGACAACGCACAATCACCTGCCAGCAGCAATTACAAATTATTAGGTTATGGGCCTTCAGTAAGAAATAATTGCAACCTTGGAATATATTCATGGCGTTATCTTCGGCAGGGCAGTGAAGTAAGCCATCACAAGGAAGGTTGGTCATGCGTACACGGACACAAGCGAAGAGAACAAGACACACACAAAAAAAATGACAACGCCGCTTCTCTTCTCTTCGTTCTCTTGCCTTGTGTGCGAGAATGACGCCATACATTCATTCATGGTGAATCCCAACCAATTTTGCTGAAGTTGCTATCATACAGAGCCACCAGAACACCTGTGGTAATGTTTACTTGTCTTGGTCCATAAATATTCCAAGCGAAAAGTGAAATGGCTGTTTGCTCCCCGAACACCCGAGGAGCTGACGGGAAGGTTGCACCCTTTATGTACAATTAACTACAGCTTAGACAGGAACAATGTTACGGGCTAGAGTATCGCACTCTGTTTCAAGCTTTGCAATTACACTGCTGGCATCCGAGCTAAGGCACATTACTACGCTCTTGTCAAAAAAGCCATGGCCACTGCCCCTTTTTGAAGTTGCTTATTGCTTTAGTTTACTTGTCTCTTTTGTACGCACGAATGCGTGGCTGCACAATGAGTCGGTTGGAACTCGTCTTTACAATGCCATTAGAGCGCTGAGAAAGGGCAGGTCCACGCCGTTTACCCACAACGCGTCTCTACACGTTTCACTGTGGATGTGGGCTTCAGTCAGTGAGCTAGCCGTGAAATGTTTAGCCCAAGGGTGTATCGTTGATGAGGGATAAAAAGTAAAGCAGGAGCATACAGCGAAGATAATTACCTGCCTCCCCAAATATACGGTGATCAGTGAAGCATGCTTTCTTCCTGGCGTGGTAATGCTGCAGCTTCAAAGGCTGCGGGCATTTCTCCTCATACGCCGGAATGATTCATTCCTGAGATTGTGAACTTATACAGAGTTCTAGAGGCTGCTGTCCGGAATATGGTGTTGCACAATGCGTTTTCTAGGTTTAACCAAAAATATAAATGACGAAGTAACACGAAAGCTCAGAACCACCTGCAGAGCAAGGGTCCCAAGCAGTGGTCGGTTACATTTCTTAACAATTTCATTCTGTGTATAACGTCACAGTTTGCTCGCACTTTTTTTTTTCGACAGGCCACGCTGTGAAAGCTACGTTTCTGCTTGATTGCTCACGGGATTTGTCTTTGCGTATGTGACAATAATAATAATGTGAAGCAACGTTTAGGCGCTGTCGTTGTGGATGGTGCCGCGTTGGTGTGATCTCGTGATATTTTCGGGTGCATTTGGTACATGCGGCGACCCGAACGTAGCCCAGAGATATTTTGTAGCTGAAGCTCACGGGGAACCGCTGGAAGGAGAGGACAGGGCACCGGAGAGCTCACTCCACCTCTGGTGAAGCAACGTTTCAGGTCGCAAGACTTCTTTATGCGGCCGAGTCTGAGCCCCACAACCCAGGCCACGGTGGTGATGATGAGAATGTACAAATGAGATGAAGTACATGAATAATGCTCACAATATATTATCATGTATAGGATATTACGTCCCAAAACCATGATATAATTGTGGGAGTCATCGGCTCCGCGAATATTGACTATTTCAGGTTCTTTAACGTGCACCTAAATCTAAAAATACGGGCCTCAAGCATTTTGCCTCCATCGAAAGGCAGCTGGCGCGGCCGCGATTCGATGCCGCAATCTTCGCATCAGCAGTCAAGCATCATAACCACAGTGTTGAGTTTTTTGGATAGGAGTGAGAAATCTTATACTGCCTGGTATTCATAACAAGGAGCAAAGCCTCCATGAAGATAGCCCTTCCGAGCTCAATTCTGTACGGTCACGCAAGAACTTAGATTTCGACAAAGTGTTGTAAAGAAGTCCGTCGTTAAACATCAAGCTGTGGGCAAATTCTGCCAGCCACATGCTCTAGTGACTCGCTCACAGCAGTGAAAGTCAACTGCGTCGACCAGTAGAAATTTCGAACGAACGCCTTTACAAGCGCGAGCAATTCTTTCAATACGGTGAATTATCTTTGTACTTAGTTCTACTATGTAGATACACCGAAGGCTAAGAGTCGGAAGATCACATCGTAATTTTGCAGTTGCATTGTTCCGACTGGTACGCTGAGATATGTGACCCGCCATTAGAAATTTACATAATGGCAACCATGTTCAGCGAACACAAATCGAGTATATTCAAAACAGTAGTTGCCATATCCAAGTTGTTTACAAATCCACGTAAAGACTGTCTCGAGGAAGTGCGCTGAAGCTTATGTTCTTGTAATACATTCTGCGCAAGTTTATGTTAGCGGCTCTTCTGACACCCCGTTATAGACAGCAGGGCAAAGTGGTGAGTGGTGTCTCGAAGCCATGCATTCTAATTTCCGACATGTTCTGCCTCAACAAAGAAAGGGAAGTCGATGCTTCCTCAAGATGCTAGCATCTGCAACAACACTGGTATGCGAATTAACCTCTGCATTTCTCAGGAATTTAGAGATATGAATGATAAGTCTGTATCGATCAGCGCAAACACCATAATAGGAACATCGATGGCTCGTGCTTACGGAATTGGGGTGTGCTGTGATAACGGCCTCCTAAGTAAGCTTACAAAAGCTTCCCCTCTCCTATAGTTGTCAGAGGACTTTCACATGAAGAATAAACCCTGCTGTAACAAATTTCAGCCTGCTATGCTCAATAAGGCCGGCTGTAATTGCCCCATGGTATTGTCCTGCGAGATCCCAGCTGCGGAGGCCACATTCCGCCCGAGATGGAATGCAAGAACGCTAATACATTCATACTCCAGTTGGTTCATAACTATTCGAGGCTCGCAGTCGCATCGTAGTGTCGGCACGTGCAGCCCTCGTACTTAAAGTTATGTCGTTCCAAACGACCTGGCTCCATCTAGTGTCATGACAGCGCCAAGGTTAGGCGTGCTTTATACAAAGCTGAATACTTCACTTGCCGTTCAGCTTTATGAATCATTCTTTTTAGAAAATGGACGTAACAAACGATCACCAGGCCAATTTGTTCAAACTGTACTTTATCACATCTATCGTAGTTTCGTGCAGTGTTTGTTTCTTTCTTGCTACGCCTCACATCTGTGAGGCGAAGCCAGAAAGAAAGAAACTCTCGCGCCGCTCACCGTCGACTATAGAGCCAAATATTTTGGTTGCTGCCACACTCCATCTAGCTACTTTTTTAAGTGCATGCGGAGCACTTTAGGGGGCCAGGCTGTCGTATTCTGTCGTATACTATCGTATGCTGTCATCGTTGCTTGTCGTAATGCAGGCAAAACCACATACAGCAGCCAGATGTAACATATGGAGCGCGCTCTCGCGCCAAAGAGAAGTCTTCTTCCTCTTGTTCTTCGAGCGCCTTGACAATGATATCAACGCAGGCAAAACTACGTATAGCATAGCCAACTGTAGCACATTGAGTGCGGGCTCGTGTCAAAGAGAAGTCTTTTTCCTCATGCTCTTCGAACGACTTGATGATGATAATAAATGTGGAGATTACTACTATGGCTATGGGAAACACGACAACACAAGCCACGTATAAAAATTAAAAGAGGAAGCAAGCGAGAAATTGAACGAGAGAGAAAGAAAGAGAAAGATATAGGAAGGAAAATAAAGAAGCATAGAAATAAACGAAAAAAAAAAGACACAAAAAACTGCGAAAAGAGAACAAGAAAGAAAGAGAGGAGGAAAGAAAGAGACAACCGAAGAGAACAGAAAAGGCTGCCCAGCACCGCATTCTTGCAGGCTTGGCACCAATCAAGGACGTAGGCAGAATTTTTTTTTTTTTTTTTGGGGGGGGGGGGGGGGGGGTTACCTCCTTCATCTGTAGGGGGGCCGGGCAGGCAAATGGTCATTTTGCGCTAAGTATGCCATGGGGAAAAAATTTTCGGAGGGGGGGGGGGGGGGTGCACGGGCTTGATGTGCCACGCCCCTGGCTACGCCCCTGGCACAAATAGATCGAAACTGCCTTAAATTTTTATTCAAGTACCCCAAAGGCCCTGAGCAGGGATTACGAAGGGCAGTTATAATACGATAAATCGATAAATCAGTTACAGTTGAGGCTCGCCAGTGCGCATATTCAAACAAGGTATGGCCAGAACATAAGAACAAAAAGTATTACATGTATTCAAATTGGTAGTTCAGCAACGGGGAGCACATATTCAGTCGGAACAGAAAAAGTAATATGACCAGAACAAATATACATAAACACACAGTGACTTTCCAGTAGCACCTACAGGGCTGCCCACGCGCTAAAATCCAAGAGCCAGATAGCTCAATGGGGAGAGTGCCGATTCCTCTGTTGTTGTTCGGGACACGGTAGCATGGAAGCAATTCCGCTGCTGCCTTGTGCAGCAGTCACCATGTCATCTCGGATTCGATGTTCTCCTAGGCCACTTTAGCGAAAAATTTCTGCTCTTTGTTATTTTTCATTAGGCCGGTGGCCTTTGCCAATGAATAATCTTTATGTCTGTAAATTATTTGAATGTATGAGAAATATTTGGATTGGCTAGCATTCGCACTTAAGGAGAATTCTTAGCGTAAGAGGATTTACTGATTACGTGGGGCAGATCTGGAGAATCCGGCAAAAGTTACCGGAATGCACGGCGGCTCTATGCAGAGGTTGCGGTAAAGCATGACTTCGCAATGTGAAGCATACTCTTGAGAGTGTCAATGTAAAGCTCTGCAAAAACAAACAAAAATAAAAACGAAATAACCACTGTTCCGTTTCATCGGTTCAGGAATGCGGTTGCCTCGATCACAGCAACAAGAAATTGGGATGGTACGGGACGAGATAGCCGGGTTACGCAATCGAGCGCGCACTGCACGGCCAAATTTACTCGACACAAGTGAAATAGGAGAGCCAAGACCAAGTAGATACAAATAACTTCAAACAATTCTATCATATCGGTAAAACGAAGGTGTTTTTGTATGTTACAAACCTATCTGCCATCTAAACAAAGTTAACCCAAGCGACTTCCCATGTATTCAATCGTTAAATTGACATTAGAAATGAATGTTTATTATTAATTAGTTTAGACTGAATAAAAATCTTTTAAAACTTCATTGTAGTGAAGTTCACTTTGATAGCTACTTTATAGACCAACTAATAGCGGTTAGGGTGCTCGGCTGCTGACCCGAAGGTCGTGGGTTCGATCCCGGCCGCGGCGGTCGCATTTCGATGGAGGCGAAATGGTAGAGGCCCCTGTACTGTGCGATGTCAGTGCACGTTAAAGAACACCAGATGGTCGAAATTTCCGGAGCCCTCCACTACGGCGTCTCTCATAATCATATCTTGGTTCTGGGACGTTAAACCCCAGATATTATTATAGACCAACTAAATTCATGTTTATTCATAAAGAATAAGGTATAGGCTCTACCACTCGCTATTCACTCGTTCCTCGCTCAGGATTCAACATGCGAGCGCCAGCAGCCCCAATATCAGCGCTGCAGTTCTGCGCACAATGCATGTGCGCATAACCAAGAAACATTCAGGATCGATGTAACAATATTGGGAACTATTCTGGCGTGTGTGCGGCCTCTTGAAGGATATGTCCCATTTTCCTAATCGTTAACCACTGACGCAATTCTAAACCATGACTGAAAGTGTACAACACGTGCTCAGCCATTGCAAGACACACGTTTGAAGGATGTCAGGCGTGAAAGTGGGCCGCGCAGTTCACGAGAGGTGAAAAACCCCTCTGCGATTTTCCAGTACAACTGGTGAGGAGAGCCTCAGCCGACAGTTCAAAAGGCCTCGTGTAGGTCTACGGATGTCCCGCTCGTGCTGACAACTCAGTCGCTCGCGAAAGGCATGACCGCTGGCTTTGGCAAATCACGAACGCCGGCGCTGTGTCCGTGTTGATCATCGCACACTCTCGACATTTCAACATCAAGCCTGCGCTGCCTTCACTCGTTGTGCACGGTGTCCTGGAATCCAACGATTCGCAATCGATCCGTCCTGCAGCATCTTATACCAACAAGTGAGAAGCGTGTTTGTGCGGCAAACGAAGTCGTGTTAGCTTCGTTTTCCAAGACAAAACGAAAGCGAGAACAGAAAAAAGGAAAGTTAACCTGAGATAGGTATGAAAAAAAAAGTCACACTATCCTTCATGCATTTGTCTAAGACGACGGGAAGAAAATCTGCCATGTTTTTCTTCTCTGTTGATGGCATTGATTCCCCCCATCACCACTACCACCCCTCGATAGCTTACCGCACCCAACGTGGTTGTGAATGGCCTCCGGAATGGAAGGCATTGGAAGTTTTCTGCACCTCACGCGATTTTGCAGTGCCCCACGGTATCGGCCCAACTTTGACCAAGCAACAATGCCATGGGATGCTATCGTCGTGTGACGTCAGAAATTTTGGCAACCTGTGACGCCATTATGACGTCATCAAGTTAACATGCCGTCGTGTTAAGGTCGTCAACGCCTCAATGCCGTCATCACCGAATAAAATAGCAAGTCGGAAAGTTCTAACACAACCCGAAGTTCATTTCGCTACCGTACCCCAAGGAGAAGACGTGGAAAGTAACAAACAAATTTTAAGAAGAGTGCGGCCGGATTATTAACGGGAAACATGAAATAAACATATGGCGACAAAGCAGCATTTAATCGATTTGCATTACATATAATGTGCAAAGAGTGCCCAAGCGCAGGGGCTGTCAAGGGGTCTGTATAGGATGCGAGGGCGTCAAGTAGGGCTTCTCCCTGGCTGGGATACATTCCGCGAAACCAAGGGCAGCTATGACGTCGCAATAAAGATGAAAACGTCTGTGTTGTTCCATCTCTCTCTCCTTCTGTAGCAACGTTGTCTTATCTTGCTTTTCTTTCATTTTTTTGCCAGTCTTGGTAGAGTATTATGTATAAATTAATGCATATATGGAACTGCAGTCTAGTACAATCTGGTTAAATGAATGAACCGTGCGACATTTTTTATTCATAACCTCAAGTCCCGGATCTTTAGTTCCTTCACCCTTAACTTTACATTTTTCTCATTGTTCTGATAGACCGTTCGTTGCCTGATTACGCATAACCTCGCCTGCCTTGATGCACGTATTAGTGGCGATCATCATACCGTCTGCCCGTGAATTAACTCTGATACATCGGCGGTAATCATACCGATTAATGTTACAGTAATCGCCAGTTTCACAACGCTTAATATCGTGCTAAGTAATTCATGTCACGGTATAGGCCGTATCGCTTCTGACAGAATACAGGGGTTGTATCCTCCACCTCAAGTGGATAGGCATGCTACCTTTCAGCGGTGACGTAATAAAACATAACTTCATGGAGCTGCGGCACTGTTGCGACAGCGCCTACGCTCACGATACGCGAAGAGTGCTTCGCAACCTCTGGTCGTGCACTTCGGCCATCACATTCTGTCAGCCGCCCTCTTGCTCATCTTCGCCAATGCAAAGGGCCCTAAATGTGATCGTGCCTGGCCTTGCTGGATATGTGCTCATTGCGCCCA